>JAJLUQ010000123.1:0-17726 GCA_030564385.1 Blastobotrys robertii | reverse complement strand
TCTGCTTTCCTTCAAATGTGCCACGAGCAGTGGCGCGACCTGGAGAGGGTCGTCAAAACCGAGCTGGACAAGCAGAAGGTCAGGGAGCTCAACTTCAAGGAGCAACAGGGTAAGGACTCCGAGGACCATTTCTTAGTCACGCTCGACTCGCGACACTGGGGCGAGAAAAACGCTGTGTACGTCAACAATCTACACGTTCTGAACAGGTTCTTGCTGGACATTTTGAAAACTGTCCTCGGCAAGAGGGAAGAGCTGATGACCGCGGAAAACGTTGCTGGGTTCGTTCCCATGATGGACACATCCATCGATTCCACGTTTGAGGACGTCCAAATCTCTGTTCTGCGGCTTTTCACCCTCGTCATCCGATTGCCTGTGCCTGACTTTGAATCGAAGCTCGTGTACTACGGCAAGCAGACGCTGCGAATCATCAAGTCGTCTCCATCGACCCACACAGAGCTGTGTCAGGCGGCGTTCAAGTTCATGTCCGTGCTTCTCCAGCACAAAGCTACGTTCACCATCAAAGACAGCGCTATCGCCTACATGCTGGACAGAATCAAGCCTGACTTGGAGGAACCCAACCGACAGCACACCACATTTGCCTTCCTGAAGGCCCTGCTGTCTCGAACCATCACCCTACCTGAGGTCTACGACGTTATGGACCGGGTCGCCGAAGTCATGATCACCAGTCACTCGCGAACCACTCGAGACAACTGTCGGTCCATCTACTTCCAGTTCCTCCAGCACTACCCGCAAGGCCCCAAGCGACTTAAAAAGCAAATGACTTTTCTAGTGGGCAACCTCCAGTATCCTGCTGAGGGCGGTCGGCTCTCTGTCATGGAGGCCATGTCTGCTCTGATCAACAGAGCCTCGGCCACGAATGGAAAGAGCGATGCCAATGCCATTCAAGAGGTTGTGACGTCATTCTTCGTGGCGCTCGTGTTGGTACTGGTAAACGACGATGTGCCAGCGTGCCGTGAGGCCGCCGCGGCAGTCATTCAGCTGCTGCTCCAGAAATCAGGCAACGAGCAGGCGCAGTTCATTGAGAAGTGTTGTTTGTCGTGGCTCAAGTCTGATCAGGCAGTGTTGCTGCGGTGTGGTCTTCAGGCCACCGGTATCTACTTTGGCCAGCACTCCAGTTCAGAGCTCCTGGCCGCCTCGGAGCAGGCCATTACTAACGCTCTGAACAGCGCCAAGTCGGACTCTGAGGTCGAGATAGAGTGGGAGACGGTTTACTTCGCGCTGCAACTGTACTCCAAGATGGCTTCCGCGACAAACCTGTTCCAAGCCAAGTACCAGAACATTTGGACCTTGGTTGAAAGTGCGCTGCTATATCCACACCCGTGGCCGCGACTAAGCGCGGGCAGGCTCTTGGGAATGCTCTACCACGAGTCAGAGTCGGCCAACTTTGAGATTTCTCTGGAACCAGACAGTCTTCAGTCCTCAGCGTTCAAGTTCATTCGACAGCTCGGTGCTTCAGGCATTGCCCAGGAGCTTGCCGTCCAGATCGTCAAGAATCTCGTCTTCATCACTAAAGTCTGGGAAAAACACGGCACGAAGTACCTGGCCCCTAAGGATAAGGACGAGGAGGAAGAGGAAGAGGAAAGCGAATCGAAGGACGACTCTGCACTGCTATGGCTCGTCCAGAAAACTTCCTCTGTGGTTAGAAACGAAAAAGGATCCAGCGTGTCGAAACGAGCGGGTATTCAATACCTCGCCTCGGTTATTGACCTGGTGGACGCTGCTAGGCTCGCTGACCTGGCCTATGACGTCATCATGGCCCTTTACCCGTACTCTGTTTCTGAGAGCGAGAGGAACGTGGACTTGAAGGACCTGTGCACGCAAGCTCTGAGTATGGTGGAGGAGAAGCTTGGAACCACGTTGTACCTCAAGGAGTACTCTGCAGTGCGACAGTTTGTTGCCAACAGACGAATCGAGCGGAAAGCGAAGCGTGCCATTGAAGCCGTGGCCGAACCAGAACGACACGCAAAGAGAAAGATTAAGAAGAACATGGCCAAGAAAGTGGCCAGGCAGCATACCAAGGACGCTAACGGTTACTACAAGCCCAAGGCGAGGCGACAGTAGTGTACATACAAAAGTAATAGATGATAATGATTTCAATATGATACAAACACTGAGGTTGTCTCAATTCACTCCAGATTTGATCCTTAAAATAACTTATTACGGTATACTAACTTACGGCACTACCGCTTGACAGCACAGCACATGCTTTCACCACCGCGCTGTACCTACAACTTTGGTGGCTTGTCAGATAGTCAAGCAGAGAAACCAATGACACCACAAGCTGGTCGGCCACCGGCGTTACCAGTCTTGAGGGAGTCAGCGTGGCCACCCTTTCCGAGATCGTCAGTGCCATCGTGAATAACGACAGTTCGGCCAATGATGCTGTGCTCGCCGAACAGAGTCAGCAACTTATCAGTCTTGGAGCCCTTGGCAATACCCTCGCCGT
Organism: Blastobotrys robertii; assembly: GCA_030564385.1. NCBI lineage: Eukaryota > Fungi > Ascomycota > Dipodascomycetes > Dipodascales > Trichomonascaceae > Blastobotrys > Blastobotrys robertii. The sequence goes on along the minus strand of JAJLUQ010000123.1, from coordinate 15,259 downwards.
TAGTCCTGACGTTACCCAGGTCACCGACGTGTCGCTCCTGGTCCTCTGGGGCACCGTGGGTCTTGCCGTATGGGTTAAAGTGTGGGCCAGCGGAAGTGCAGCCATTGGTGTTGTCACCAAACTGGTGGACGTGGAATCCACGCTCAGCGTTTGGAGCGTTTCCAGCGATTTCGTAAGATACGGTGACGGGGTGGTCAGCGGACTCCTGGTCGAAAGTAACGACACCAGAGACGGTCTTATCTCCTCGAAGGACGGCGACTAGTTAGTAAGGCCTTAACGTTTCTCTTGCCGTTGCAAGCTATTTCACAATTGCTCTTAGCGAATTTGACTACCCCATGGGGCTCTTTCAGCGCTTAGCTTGCTATCAATTGCCAACTCCTAGCTCAATTGAATTGCACTGGAATCCACGCTAATTGCACGACGTGCAAGACTCACCAGCTTTAACCATTGTGTTGATGATACAATCAAAGTAAGGAGGGGTATTTAAGCAGCAAGCCAATCAGCGCGCGTAAATCTGGGACCTGTATCCAGCCATAATCCGCTGTCGGCACGGGATCCCGGCATACAGCGATGCTGACAAAGGTCTCAGTCTAGACCCCTAATTGGGGTCGGAGACCATATTAGTCAAAGTCACGTGGTCGGAGAACTGCAGCCGAACGCGGAAGTTCTCTGAACAAGCGAACTTTCTAACGATTGAAGCTAGCCCCTCACACTCTGTTGGACGATATAACGGTGACACATCATTCACAATTCGTGAGAGCGTTAGTGGAGGACAAGGCTGCCTCTGAGCATCTATCGTTGGATGACTGGCATGAGAATGCGTTGCCATGATAATGCAGAGGAGATAGCGCAGTAGGTGAAAATGGCCATGAAGGTGTCGTCAGCAGTTCATCATGATTCGCTGGGTAGTCCAGAAGCTGAAGGTGCCAGAATGATTGTCGAAATGCGGTGAAATTGTTGAGGACCGAATCAGTCACCAGAAATCGGCGACATGCTTGCTGGAACAGTTCAAACTCTAGTAGCGCTAGAGCCTAAACGAACCCACGTACGGTAGACTGGCCTAGTAAGGCCAATCAACCCCCAGCCGAACCCTGGACCAGCGCGAAGAAATAAGTCGTTCAACCGCAATAGCAAGCAGATGCGACAGGTTCAATGTCGCAGCCCACAGTACTCTCAGCTCGTTGGCAAATAGATTCCATAGCGGTCGGCAAAACAAAACGAAATCGAGGACTAGCGAGCATTTATACCATGCGGCGAGGTTAGGGTACCTTGAGGGTGGTGAGCAAATTACGAGCAAATTTCTGGGGCATCTCCAAGCTGCGGAGAAACGGAGGGTGACCGGAAGAGGGTTGATTACTGGGAGATATGGCTAGGGAAAGCAATGCTAGGGGTTAGTGCCTAGCTATGAACGCGAGTATTGATCATGATCAGTAACATTTTCACGATATGCGTGATGACGTATGTGCGGCGTGAGTATATGAGTTCCACTAACCGTCAAGCTTTGACATGGGCTAATACTCTCAGTCTTTGCCTGCAAAATGCAAACAGGCACAACATTGTCAACTGGTAGCAAATTCATAGGGCTCTTGCATAAGCCGCACTTATACTCCGCATGGCTCGTTACAGCCCTGCATCGGACATCGACGTGGTGTTGTCTTGTACAGATTCGGTCGTGGCATACAAGTGAATGTGCTAGTTTGCTCTAAGCTTTTCCTGTTTCCACGAGTTTCCATCGATCGTTCAGCGATATAGTGTTTTGATCATGCAACGAGCATTACTGATCGGTACGGCTAGCCTCTGTCTCAACGATAAGCAGTCCTCAGCTCGATCTCTGACGGTCGATCGGGCAGCCAGTAAACTTCTAGGGGAATATCAATGTATGACGTAAATCGCTATATGGAATAGCCTTACTTTCCGGCGCGAGACAATTGCGCGGCCTGACTAACTAAAAGAAATCCTTCGATCAGTTTCGAGATTGAACTAGCTGGATAATCCGCTTAATAGGGCACAGTTACTCACTTCAGCTCAGGAATAGGCACTACGAAAGAATAAGTAAGATTAGGTGCCACGAAAGCTAGTGCGCGCAGCACAGAGTGACTATTCGCGAAGGTCAGGTCGAAGGAGCTAGAAGACGAGCTCAACGATATCCAGATTCACCAAAATCTTGCTAAGCTAATTTCGCATCCCGCTTGCCCGGCCAACGCTCGCTTATCGAGGCAGGCATCCACATGCGGCCTGCATGCCCCTGAGAAGCGCGTCCAGTACCGTCGTCTCTAGCACTGTCTCACACTTTAACTGGAACCATCTCACCTTGCTGACTCAGTGGTAAAATAATAATCACGTGACGCACGGCTGAACACATCGAGATGGCTGGATGCTCAGGGGCTTAGACAGGCTTCATGTGACAGCGGATGGCGCGAGCGAGGGCGAGCTGAGCCAGCTGTTATTGTTTTTGCATAATGTGGCATCACCATAGCCGTCCAGCGTAATATGGTTTACAAGATATTTGGACCCCATTCAGCAGTGATGGCCGGTACCGCAACCCGGGGTGGCTGGGCTGTAGCAAGGTACAGAGGATATGCGGAAGATATGCGCGAATGGTCACGTTTGCAGGCTGTACTACCGACATGGCAATACGAGATTAAGTTCGCGTAGCATAGGCTTAGAGTTGTGGGAAATGGCCTGGAACATAGTCTTACTGTGCCGGTAGCTGAAAATAGAACTAACCTCACCAGTACTAGGGCGTGTAGAGCCCGTTTCCATAGCGATTATGACGTAACGGGCAATCGCGATTGCTTGCGTCATGTCGACCAGCATTTCGACAGCTGTACAGCGAGCTTTAACAGGGATCTGGTTTTTCTCTCTGTGCACCGAAGAGGTTTTTTGCTCGAAACTCTTGTGCTGTACCGCCCAAAGGCTGAGTGCGTAATATTACTTAGCTTTGTCCCAGCGACATAGTGGGCTGATCTTAGCATAAGGGCGCGCGTACTCTCATCACGTCTAGCTCTCACGGATAAGCAGCTAATTCGCTTAGTGTTGACAGTTTGAAGCAGTGGCGTTTTGGTGACAGTCGCTCGTGATTGGTATTGGTACGATAGTACGGTATTGGGCCAAGAGTCAAGATGAGCGACGACGGATACTACAACCACAGTCTGCTAGAGGAGTACAACAGCTACTATGGGCTGGTAGACAACTACACAGACGGCGAGTATAAGGAGCCGCCGGCGGTGCCGCCGCCGCTGCCGCCGAAGCCCGCCGAGTACATGCGCAAGAACGACGACGATAAGCGGCCGCTGGGTCCCCGCCAGCCCTCTATCAAGGCGCGGCCAACCAGTTCGATACAGCGGCGGTACTACGGCTACGAGGAGTACGAGGATACGAGCAGCATAGCATCAGATCCGTCAGTGCAGCGGACGACGAGCACAAACACAGCATATTCGAGGTCTTCCATCAGCCCTATACACACCGGCAATGGTAGCGGGAAGGACTGGGCCAGGGAAGGGTTTAGGGAATGGGACAATGGCCAGTGGGAGGAGGACGCTGTTCCGTCGTTCCTGGCGTCTATTACGAACGAGATTAATCATGGGGCCCGGGCGCCCTATTCGCCATACAGCCCCACTGCGCATGCTCCGTATTCGGAATCACCGCGGTCGCCGGTCAAGACGGAGACTCAGGCCAGTTATTTCGACACACCGTTGGAGATTCCACTTCCTGTTGAAAAGACATACGAGAGGAGCCCGACCTATGGCCGGTCGCCGGGGAGACAGAGTCAGATCCCGGAGCGTTACAACAAATCCCCGCAAAGAAGCCCGACACATCAGATCAGTCCTACGCATCAAACCAGTCCGCATCAGATCCCACAGCTGAGCCCAAGTCCGACGTACCCGCGACAGGAAGAAAGAGCCTGGGAAGACAGAAACTACGAGCGCGAGCTGGCGTACGAGGAGGCTTTCCAGAGACAAAGCTATGAGCGACAACAGAGCTATGAGCTACGCGACGAGGCTCCCGAGAACCCGCGAGACACCATGCGAGACCGTCGACATAGGTATAGTGCTGTTGAGAAGCCGTACTACACAACGCCGGAATTGCCTAGGTCGACATCCACCTTGGTCCCCGGAAAAGAGTCCCGAATACACAGCGCTTACAGCGACTCGTTCCGCAGCTCCACCCGCTCCGGCAACACTCTCATGCTTCAGCTGGACCTGCCAGAGATTCCAGACAGCAGGATCAAGTTTGAGGTGACCAAGCTGTCGACCCGGGACTACGAGCAGTGTGAGGAGCCCTGGTCACTGCAATGCATTTCTGAGTGGCTGACCACGCTGCAGTCAAATCAAGATATGGACATGACGCTGACTGAGCTGACCAAGGCGCTGGTGGGCCTGTTTACGCATTACCTGCCCACGTTGAACTGGATCAAGGCCGAAAGCGTGGCAACGCATGCACTGGACAGCATTTTCAGAACAGGTTTCATTCGGGTCGAAGAAGGATTGGTTACATTTAACTTGACGGTGGAAGACGTGGGTGGTGTTTTACCGATAATGACAGGAAATGGTTGCTACTCTTACGATTCTCATAGGCTCGAAGACCGGCTGAGCACAAGGTGTTACTCTCCTCGATGCTCGCGAACCATTCCAATGAAGGAGATGCAGACTAAAGTCAACCTGAACGAGGTGGGCGATACCGACTGGGCGGCGTTCTGGAACATTGACGAGATTACGCTGGGAGAGTTGGACAAGAGAGAGCAAAAACGACAATACGCAATTCACGAAATTATAATAGGCGAAGAGTCGTACATGCGGGACTTGAATAATCTGCTAGGCGTTTACGGCGCTTCACTCAAGCTGTGCGATCCGCCAATAATGAAGAACCAGGCAGAGTTTTGGAAAGACGCTTTTGGAACCGTACAGGCTATTGTCGACTGCAACACTCAGCACTTACTGCAGCCCTTTAAGCAGAGACAGAAACAACAGGGACCTTACATAGAGGGTATTGCCGACATTCTTCTGGAGTGGGCGGCGAAAGCGAAGGACGTCTATGTTGAGTATGCGAGTAGATACGTGCTCTCGGACCGAACGATGAGGCTGGAGACTGATAGGAATACGCAGTTTTCTGCCTGGTTCAATAGGTGCACGTCCGACCCGCGAGTGACGTCACTTCCCACGTTCTTGTTTCACCGAGTCATTCCAAGGTTGTCGCGATATGGCCTGCTCGCAAGCGCTATTAAGAAGGCAACGCTCAACTCTGATCCCGAGTCAGAGCTGCTTGCAAAGGCTATTCAAGAGTGTACCATTATCGCAGGACTGTGCGACAAGCAGATAGCTGCTGTTGAAAAGAGCGTGGAGCTGCTGAATATCCAGGAGCAGATACAGTTCAAGTCGGCAGAGGAGCGGGTAGATCTCAAGCTGTCGGATGCGAAGAGAAAAGTGGCCAAAAAGGGCGACATGGTTCGTCGGGGTGACTATAGACTGGACTGGGTGGATACACACTTGATTCTGTTTGACCATTTCTTGGTGATTTCAAAGATTCGAAAGGGACCTAGAGGAAACCAATATTATGTGACGAAGAAGGTGAGTACATGCCGCACGCAATCATACTAACTTAGCCAATTCCCTTGGACCTGCTTGTTTTGGAGAGTGCAGACGGAGAAGGAGTTACCAAGTCGTCGGCTAGCAAGCTCGGTGTGGGTACGTTTACATCTCACGTCAGCGACAAGCGAATGAGCATCTACGCCGGGCCCGGTATTAAACCCACTACTTCAGAATCCAGTACCAATTCAGGCACACAGGCCGTAACAATGGTGAATGACGACAAGGAAGTGCTATACCCTCTACGAGTCACGCACCTAGGCGCTGCGGGCCAGACCTACACATTGTACGCAAAGTCATCGCTTGACCGTGAACGGTGGAAAGACGCCATTATTACCAGCAAGCGAGAGTACTCTTCGCGAATGTTTGCGCTGAACGTGGAGCCGTTTCGAATGCGGGTTCTGGCTGAACACGCCTTTGGCTACGACTCTACGGCCGTGCCGCGGCTACCAGTGCTCGCCTCGGCTACCGCGTTGGATCGTGCGCTGAATGACTCGCGACGACGGGATCAGGGTGATTTGATACCGAGGCCGCTGGTAAACTCGAGGATTAACTGCGCTGTGAGCTTTATTTTTGCTGATGCGACAGAATACATCTTTTTGGGTCTGGATTATGGCGTTTATGTGGCCACCACTAAGCCTGGCGACGTCTGGAAGAAGTGCATTGATTTGGTGCGGGTTCACCAGATTGAAGTCATTGAGGAGCTGAACGTGGTGGTTTTGCTGGCAGACAAGGTTCTGGTCTACTACAACCTGGATGCTGTTCTGAGCGAGGGAATCAAGAATAAGGGTAACCTTGCACGGGCTGGAAGTCTTCCATCTTCGGGCGCTTCTTCGCAGTCCAAGGGCGACAAGTTTGCTGGCTACCGATTGTCCAAGCACCGAGAAGTGGGTTTCTTCAATGTGGGATACATGAAGGACCGGACGCTGCTGTTCTACAAGCGTCGAGACGGAATGTCGTCTACGTTTAAGATCATTGAGCCCATCAAAGAGAAAGGGTCGCAGAAGAAGCGGTCCAAGATGGTGTTCTCGCGAAGCACCAATCTCAGCTCGACAGAGTACTTTCGAGAGGTTGAGAAGTTTTACGTCCCCACCGAGGCTTCTGGCCTGAGTCTTTTCAAGTCTTCGTTTGCGGTTCACACTACGCGAGGTTTTGAAGTTATGTCGCTGGATATCAAGCTGCCGCAGACAGTTCCAGCCATGGCTTCCCTCACGGCAAACACCGTTGCTACACTGAACAAGGCGAGTAAGAAGAAACAGCATACGCCGGAGACGCTCAAAAGACGAATTGAGACCACCAAGCCCATTGGCATGTTTCGCATCCTAGAAAGCACGCTCATTCTGTGCTACGAGGACTTTGCAATCTACTGTGACAACCACGGTAATCTGACTGGACCGTGCATCATTGAGTACGTGTGTCGGGCCAAGGAAATAGCTCTCTCCCACCCGTACCTCTTAATTTTTGACGAGGAGATGATTGAAGTTCGTCGGTTGGATCGAGCGGGACAGCTCAAGCAGGTTATCGCAGGCAAGGACGTTCGACTGCTGGATAAGAAGGAGGGCCAGATAAAGGTTGCCATGGCTCACCCAGAGCTGTCGGGAAGGCAGATTGTGGTGGAACTGGTCTCGAACGAGTTTGTCATTGAGGACGACTGTGGATCCCTGTCAGGCTTCTAGCGCATTGAAATTATTTAAACTTTGGTTATGAGTGATGTATATACTGTACTAATGATGTTTCCGCCGCACTCCTGGATGTAACAATGCAGCGAATGCCGCACGATGCGGCTTTCACATCACATCACTTTGGTATGAGATGGATATGGAATTAGATCACAGCGAGCCTCAAACGACGCTAGATGACTGCGTTGAAATCCTGAGGAAGACCGTGTTCCACCCTTTGAGTTGCTGGGTGTTTGCTGGAATTGCGCTGTTGTGAGTGAACCATTGAGGACACTGAATTAACCTAGGCAATTCATAAGCACCCGCCAGGCATTCCAATGGTACGGAGTCTGGTATGCACTGGCCGTGGACTTAGTTTGGGGCCTGTTGTTTCTCAATGATTGGTTTGTATGGGGATTGAAGCGCCCACTGGAAAAAGTGGACCTAATTGTCATCACCGGCGGCGGAGGAGGACTGGGAAGAAACATTGCTGCCATATTCGGCACGGCTGGCTACGACGTGGTGACTCTGGACATAAAAAACGAGGGCCCTCTACCCAACGTGCACTATATCGAGTGTGACGTTTCGAAAGAGCACGCCGTAGACCAGGCCTACAACGAGATAAAAGTCTTGTTCAACCGGCCGGTGACGGTGCTCATCAACAATGCTGGCATTACGAGCAGCAAGACCCTGCTGGAACTATCTTCAAAGGATATCGTGAGGCAGATCGAAGTGAATCTGCTCAGCGCTTTCTGGACTACACGAGCATTTCTGCCAGACATGATTTCATTGAAACGGGGCCACATCACAAACATCGCTTCAGTTCTAGGCTACATGGGCCCGGCCCATTTAACATCGTATTCTGCGGCCAAGGGCGGGCTTATTGCTTTCCATTCGAGCATGACCCATGAACTTAATAATACCGGCGTACGGACCCTTCTAGTATCACCAGGACAACTCGGCAGTACAATGTTTGATGGTGTGGCTACACCCAACCAGTTTCTGGCACCAGTTGTAACAACTCTCGAAGCCGCCCTCGCTATTACACAAGCCATCACCGATGGCAGGGGAGGTGAGATCTCTTTTCCCTTCTACACGACGTTTGTGCCTCTACTCAGGGGCTTGCCTGGGGCGTTCTTAGAAGTGACGAGGTGGATCTTTGGAATCGACACGGCCATGAGGACTCACAAGACGAGGTTAACTTAAATATATTGTCTCTACTTGGACTTTTCGCTCTCCGGAACTGCCCCCGCGATGGACTTTGAGAAGGATGGGAACAAAATGAAACCAGTCTGCGTGAACCACTCTCGGCACTTGAGTTCGGTCTGCTTCTTTTGCAGCAGCCGTCCCTGCTTATCCTTCAAATAAACAGTGACAGTGTACTCATCGGTGTGCTTCTTGATGTCGGTTTGAATAAGAACTGTGACTCCTCCTCTGGTCCCCCGATAAGTAGCACTCTCCTCCACAAACCACTGCCACACGTAGGTGGCTCCATTGAGCAAGAAGTATAAAACGGATCCAATGGCAATCTTTCCAATGTTCTTTTCAAAGCCCTGATAATAGTCCAGGTAGGCTGTGATGGCCGCGATAATGACAGCGATATAGGCGATGGCTAGACGGATGTACTCAAGGGACTCATCTTGCTTGAATCCCAGAGCTTTCATAGCCGCTGGAATGTAGTCATCGGACGTGTTCTTTAGATCCTTGTGGGAGCTTGTTAGTCACGTACATTCCCGTGTAATACTCACTAAACATTGATCGCTCCTTCGGCCATTGTGGTTACGTGGAGATGCCCAGTGCGCTGTCTGGGATGAATAAGTTGATGCAATGCGGCTGGTCACGTGAGAAACATGCCCTTGGGAGCTATCACGAATCGATACCATCTCTAACGTCTTATCGGAGAAGGAGACTTCTATCGTTAGGTCGGTTTACATTTGATCGGCTCGGGCTTTTTCTATTGGAGTTTTCTTCACAGGACTGAAGCGTTTTGCTTCAATAATACTACCATTGTTTGGATATCAGTTAAACGCCGAGAGTTTTGAGGGTTTCACCATACCCTCGGAGAGGCTGCACCAGAGATAGTGGAGTTACTTGATTGATACGAATTCAAACTATCGCTTTACGAGAAGAAAAGGAGATCTTAAGGCTATATTAAGGCTGCTTTCACTGAAAATTCTCGGCCAACACAACGCCATTGGATTCTGAGCGACAGTTTGACTCTATACTGTCCGCACTGACGATCTGTACCTCCTTACGACTGCACTACGCATACGAAAATGAATGCTAACGCCACTCCGTTCAAGCCGGGCTTCGTTCCACTTCCCGAGAAACCTGATCAAAGTTCTAAGCAGGAGCGAGACAAGCCCAAGAAAAAATCAGAAAACAGAAGTCGTGGAAACCGGAACAAAGTGAACCGCGGAGGTAATAGTAATCAGAGGAGAGAACCAGCAAAGAATGAGTTCGACCCAGCTCGTGCAGAGCAGGAACTTCTTGAGCATGGAACTGTAAACCGTCGAGGCCAGATCTCGCTTACCCATCTTTTGCATTACGACTCCGCTGCTCCGCAGCAGCACGGCCCACGGCCTTCTCAGGGTCGTTCTGTCTCGCGGCCCGGAATTAACGATGGAACTCCGCCTTACGACAAGAAAGCCTTTATCAACACCTCTTGTAGGTTCGTTGTCGACTCGTCAGTGGAATGCTCGAGTAACCCAGATACACCGCCCAGTTGGGAAACCATCCTTCGAATTCTGACTTATCCAGTGGCGTGCCCGATTTGTCTTGAGGATGTACCGCGGGCCCCTAGAATGCTGGAATGCGGTCACGTCATGTGCGCTCCTTGCCTATACAGGTTTCTCAGCTCAGAAAATGAAGCCAAGAACAGAGAGTGTCCACTGTGCTTCGAGCGTGTGAGAATCGCAAAAGTCAAGCCGGTCACCTTCTTGGAGATAAAACACACTGTCCCAAAGGACCACACTCAGATACAACTTCAAGTCATGTTTCGACCGTCAGGATCGCTGGTAGCCGTGCCGAGATGTGAACGGGTGCAGGAGACAGTGTTCAGTCAGATTCCTCAGATAGAAACCTCTGGTAGTCGCTTCTCCAAGGTTGTTAAAGGAACTAACTGGGCTCTCAAGGAGTTTGATAGAGAGATTGGCGAGCTCTTTCAAGCCAAAGAACACGACTACGGTCTATACGGAGACGACGGAAAATTTCATGATGAAGCCATTGAAATGATTAATGTGCTCAAGGCACTAGTCGTCCCTTCTTTGTGCGCCGATTTCAGCCAGTTATCCGTGGACCCTCGCTTCTATGAGAAACAAGATGACTCCACGGGATTCTTCTTCTACCAGTCACCGGCCTCCTCCGCAACACAGTTTGTCTTGGCACCCCTGGATACTAAGATTTTTCGAGCAGCCTATGGCGCCTACCACGCCTTCCCAGACACGTTGACCGTCAGGGTCGACAATGTCGTCTATGGACAATCAGTCACATACGATTTGCGTAAGCGCATGAAACATCTCGCGCACCTACCGATCCACACGCCAGTCGCATTTCTGGAGTGTGATTTGCAGCACATTGTTTCACCTGAAATTCTCAAAAAGTTCTCCAAAGAGCTTCAATCAAGACGAAAGAAGAAGAAAGACAAGGACAGATTAGATGAACGGAACAGAGCGATTATTCAGAAACAAGAAGAGGAAAACATGCGACGAGACCTTGAAAGCGAAGATTACTACCCGGTTGAAGGTCAAAATGTCAGACTCAAGAGGCAAGCGTCGGAACCGCCAGTGTTGCGCCCAAGAGCCTCTCAAACGGCAGAAGGCACTAATGGTTTCTCCTTCGCAGCTGCCGCAAATGGAGACACTCGCGTAATGCGAAGTGAGCAGGAACTCGACCGGATCATGAAAGACGCGACCCGTAAGAAGGGGAAGCTCGTGCTTATGCCTTCCAGGCCCCGATAACATAATTTACTATAGCATAGCCGCATTTTCACACGTAACATGAATGACTCTACATTCTAAGTGAATATACTGTACAGACAATTTGGTTAGTTCTTCTTGAGCAGCTCGTCGATCTTGCTCTCGAGTCGCTCGATCTTGTCATCTCGGCTTCTCAGCTCGACAGTGAGCAGCTCCAAACAATCAGTCAGTGTAGCCATCTGATCGTTCAATTGCTCCACAGCCTCCTCCAAACTAATGGCTGGGGCTTTGTCATTACCAATCTTGGCAGGGGCAGCAGCAGGGGTAGCAGTCTTGACGGGTGGGCGAGCGCTGAGGTCAGCCGGAGGTGGTGGAGAAACCGGTTTGTCTCGAGGCTGGACAGTTGCTGGGTAGCAGACAGACGGTGCCTTGCTAATGGGAACCGGCTCCGAGAAGGACTTAATCTCTTCGATGGACGGCTTAGTATTGATGGGCTTGGAATCGTCGTCCCAGGAGCTCTCCTCGATTTGGTTTGGCTTGTTTCGTGGATCGTCAGTGCTGGACGCTCGTTCGAGCAGGGAATCCACTCTGTCGCTCTTGAGTGCCTTGTCGAGGGTCTTTGGCTCATCCCTCTCAACCTTTGCTAGGCTGGACACAGACTTCTTCTGTGAGATGGTCTTGATGGAGTCGTTGGAAACCTTCTTTGCAAGCTCCTGTGGCTTGCCTTCAAAGGCAGGTGCGGCCTTACCCTCGAACAATGCACCTAGGGAAACCTGCTTAGGCAGGGCATTCTTTCCAGATTGCCACTCAGAGGCCGTAAGAGCCGGCTCACCAGCTCGAGCGTCGGGGTAAACATCGGCCTGGAAGCTCTCACCTCTTCGTGGGACAATGAACGAGATTGGCTCCACTGTGTTGTCGCCGATAGTCTTGTAAATTCTGAATAGCTCGTGTTTTTGCAAGTTCAGTGCCCGTCTTGGAATAATGGCCAGACCTCGCTGAGGCTCGTTGGACTGATACTCAGAGAGTGGGAACAGCTCATCGTTCTCGTATTCGTAGTAGGAGATATTTCCGTCGCCCTTGCCACCGAAGTAGACAATGTTAACGCCCTCATCGTAGAATGGCATGCAGATACCGGAGGACTCGCCCATGTAGCTGAATCCGCCAATTGGGCCCTTGGAGATGTCGGTGGTGTCCCAAAGTGCGAATTGTCGATCACTTCGATCGAAACCGGTAGTGACAACTCGATCAAACCCACCAAGCCAGACGATTCGCTGGGACTTGGCACCGTTGTGACCCTTGCCCTCAGAAATAATCTTCTCGGCTCGAATGTCCCAGATTCGAATTCGCTTATCTCGAGAAGTGGTGGCAAGTAGTGAACCATTCTCGTTGAAGGACATGCTGGTGATCAAGTCCTCATGTTCAAGAGTGTACAAGACCTCACCAGTCTCAATGTTCCAGAACTTGACGGTGAAGTCGCCGGAGGAAGACGCCAGGACGTTCTCGGCGGTTGGGTGGAACAAGACGTGTCCGACCTTCTTGTTGTGACCCTTGAGCTGCTTAAGTGGTCGAAGGTCGACGATTTCCTCTGGATCCTCGAATCGGGTGGTGAAGGTATCTGGGACCCGCCAGATGCCGATAGTACCGTCGTCAGAGGCTGAGGCGACCATGGACTCATCGAACGGGTTCCAGTCAGTGTCGAGGACGGCACCGGTGTGACCTCGACAGAGAGGAATGACTTCCTGAAGCTTTCCCACTTCAGTCAGAGGAACGACAGCAAAAGCACCGCCGCCAGAGGCATCCCAGTTAACGGAAATGAACCTTGAGTTCGCCTTGATCAGGTTCGAATCCCAAGCATTCTTGGTCAATCGAATGTTGTCATAGTACAAGTCTCGCTTAACGGGCTGGCCGTAAACGTGACGGTATTTCGACGCTCGAACAAATCTGCCACTACATTAGTACTGTCCGGTCGGCCGGGTCCAGTCGGAGGTGAAACATGCCAGCATATCGGCGCCGGTCACGCAAATCCTAGCCATTCAGTGCAAACTGACGGTAGAGGTCGCCCAAATTGAGTCTCCGTTGTCGAAACCTACAGCGGGGTCCGAGCTCCGGTCAAAAATCACATGATAGTTGGTCACAGACTATGTCACAGACCCATGTCATTGGTCGTGTCATGCTGATTAACCGCGTCGACAATCACCACGATATGCCACGACCAACCACTCGAAGCACTCTGAATAACAATACCATCAGTAGTAGAGCCAGCTGTCCTCAAGCGCCGTAAACCTAAGCGATAGTCATATCAATCTAACGCCAATCCAGTGATAATCGGCGCTATTTTTAGACTCAATTGAGCAATCGCGTTCTCACCGGTTCGTTCCAGATAATCCGTCATGATCTTAGCCCGTCAACCGGTTCCCTCAACCATTCATTCGAACCTTGTTCCCCGGACTCACCTCATGTTACAGGTGGTCGAGTCGGCGCGCAGTAACCAGTTTTTGTTGGCGAAAGCGTTGCCAGGGCAACGACCCCTAACCTTATCTATCTACACGGGTATCACGAGGCAGACACTTGTCTGCCACTGCAATGACTGTAATCACAACGATTTCGCCTATAACGTCCAAGGCGATCATTATTCGGGAGGGTGTGACCGTGGAGAAGCTTGACAATGAAATTCTGCCAGCCGCTGTCCGGGCACAGAAGGAATGGTCCAAAAAGACCTTATCTGATCGGAAAGCCGTCGTGCAGCGGTTCATTGATCTCCTGAAGAAAGAAGCTACAGAGCTAGGCAAGGAGATTACTGAGCAGATGGGCAGGCCAATTGCCTATACTCCGGGCGAGGTGAACACCGCTGCCTTGCGAGCCAGCGTCTTGATGGGGTACGCTGATGAGGTTCTCAAGCCTGTGCCCGTTGATACCGAGGCCAAGGGATTCAAAAAGTATCTCACCCACGAACCCTTGGGTGTGATTCTGCTCATCTTCCCATGGAACTATCCTTACCTATGTCTGATGAACTCGCTGATTCCCACATTGCTGGCCGGTAACGCTGCGCTGATCAAGCCTTCTCCGCAGGTTCCCAAGGTTGGTGACGACGTTGCCCGGCTGTTCAAGGAGGCCGGCCTTCCTGATGGCGTTCTACAGGTTGTGCACTGCGGCGATGTCAGCGTGCTCGAGACTCTGGTTACGCGAAAGCAGGTGAGCGGTGTCGCCTTCACTGGATCTGTTGCCGCCGGCCTCTCTGTTCAAAAGGCCGCTGCCGGCCGAACTATCCCTGTTGCGCTGGAGCTGGGCGGTAACGATGCTGCCTACGTGCGGGCTGATGTGGCTAGCGTCAAGGCCACTGCAGAGGATATTGTTGACGGCGCTCTATTCAACTCCGGCCAGAGCTGCTGCGCCATTGAGAGAGTCTATGTTCATGAGAAGGTCTACGACGAGTTTGTCAAGGAGGCTGTCGCCTGCGTGAAGGGGTACAGGGTTGGTGATCCATTCGACCCAAAGACTCAGCTCGGTCCAGTCATTTCCCAACACGCTGCCCGAAACATCAAGGCCCAGATCAAGGACGCTCTCGACCGGGGAGCCAAGAAACTGATCCCAGAGGACGTCTTTGCCGCGGCCGAGAACTTGAACCCAACCTTTGTCGGCCCTCAGGTGCTGGTCGACCTGGACGAGACTTCGCTGGTGGTTGCCGAGGAGACTTTTGGACCTGTGATTCCAATTATCAAAGTCAAAGGCGACGAGGAAGCCATTGCCAAGATCAACGACTCTGAGTACGGTCTAACCGCGTCGGTGTGGACCTCAGACTTGGCAACGGGCGAGGCTCTCGGTAACGAGATCGAGGCTGGAACCGTGTTTGTCAACCGAAGCGACTACCCGGATCCACACTTGGCTTGGACCGGCTACAAGAACTCTGGTCGGGGCGTTTCGCTGAGTAAGTTTGGGTTTGGTGCTTTCACCAAGTTGAAGTCTCACCACATCAAGGATTTGGCTTAGAGCAGGCGAGTTTGTAGTCGCGCTATTCATATAAGTCCACTAATGTTAACAATCTTTCAAAAAGACAAACACAAAGATTGAGCGGTCACGTGCTCTGAATGCGTTTGACCTT
>JAJLUQ010000122.1:0-18962 GCA_030564385.1 Blastobotrys robertii | reverse complement strand
TGCTTGTTGAGCACATCGATCCTTCCTTTTAGTCGGTTAATGTCCTTCCGCTCCATGGAAAGGTAGCACATGTCCGTAGACCCCGCGTTGATGTACGCCGGCCACGCCTCGCGAGAGTCCGACAACACCATCACCAGTGACGGCATGTGGACAAACTGCAGCGACAGAAACTTGAGAGCCTCGATGATTGTGTTTGTGCTGTTGGGCGAGGTCTCGGCCACGAGAACCACCATCGGCCGCGTCTGGCAGCACCTGTCGTGCAACGACGAGCACTGGAACAGCGTGTCCGCCAGGGCGCTGAACGAGGACAGGTACACGATCTTCTCGCAGATATTGCTCTCGTGCAGCAGCTTAATGTTCTCGCGGCCGGCGTTGCTGGCGTCCTCGCTACCTGGCCTGCCGCGGCCATCAGGGCCTGTCGTCACGTCCCAGTACAGGACTATCGGTATTCCGCTCATGGAGTTAGTTGTGGTGGTGCGTGCGGTGCGCTGTAGGGCGTGTGCCTCGATACTAACCTGAGGTCAGCGGAAGGAGAGTTGCCGTGACGTGGTGACGTGTGCCCTCTCAGGCAAGTGGTGAGTAGTCTGTGAAAAGCTGGCGGTAGCCGTGTGTTGTAACCGCCGTGGTGTTCGTTGATGGCTGTGCCGGCGTCTGTCTGTCGTGTACCGTACTGGTCGCTGATCGCGCACTAACGGATAGCCCGATGGCGAGAGAGCTTCAGTATCTTTTATAAGGCTGAAAGGGTATGTCCAGCAAAAGTTCGGGGAAGAAATCGAAAAAAACGTTGTAACGGTGGAAACGGCGGCGACGGACAACTGTTTTTGTCGGTGTACTGTAAAAAAAAATTATTCGGCCGGGTAAGTCACGGAAAATACCCCACACACACAGGCAATCTGGGCCCCGGAACCAATCTCGAGGCCGTTCGAAACGTATTGTCTAAACCTATGCTCTATAGTTATATTGTAATGTCTACTGAAGATGCCTTCAAGCCCCAGGCGGGTACACGGGCTTCTTCAAACCCATCGCCCGACGTAACTCTCGTCACGATCGCCCGATCCGTGAAACGAAATTTCCTAATTATCAGCTTATTACCACACCGTGGGGTTTAATCACCCTTCATTAATACGCTCGACCCCTTGTATCCCGCCACCGGTGGGACGGCGAACTGGCGAGACAACACACAAGGAAATGTCTAGCACGGGCGTGAACACGCACCACGAACGCACAACGCATTCCGTGTGACCGTCTAGTGCTTTTAGGCGCTGCTTAGTCTATCTGGTACCCCAGCACGCCTATACTGTAATTGCTTTAAATGCTGTAATGCTGTAATTGCTTTGATTTCGCTAATGGCTATGAAATTTGATAGTCTGGTAGGCCTCATTCAGCAGTGACTGGCGAGCTCATCAACTGAATGCTCGCTCTGACGGGCTCGCTAATACATGCCGCCATTGTTATCGTTTCTACTCATCCATCTATCGTCCCGCTGAAGAACATCGCTCTCTCCCTGTACCTGGCCGTCCTTCAGAATTCTGGCGATAACATCATCTCTATTCTTGGTGCCGAACTCGTTCTCAATATCGGCGTCGCTTGCCTCGTCCAGCTTGCCCTGGGCACCGTGACGGTGCGTAACAAACACCTTGTACAGTGAAGTCGCCTCCACAAGTGGGATAGAGTTCTTCCTGTACTTCTTCAAGTCATCAACGCTGGTAGCCCACGCGATGAAGTCGTTATCAGATCCCTTATGGAACACCCGCACCTTGTTAGCCAGCCTCAGCAGCTGCCACTCACACTTTGAGAAACCATTCTTGTTCAATTGAATAACCTTCTTGGAAAACTAACTGTTATCACAAAGGCGCCCTGAGACACTTAAATACATTTGATAGACAGCAACCTAGTCACCTGGGAGCAACCAACTCGGCTGCATGCCGGGGCGGGGACAAAAATTAGTCACACTCACCTCGATTCCAGCGCCCTACACACGCTACCATTTGTATGGTCATATATTGTATTTCTGCATATTGGCCTTATCTAACAGCCTTATCTGCGATGACGATGCCATCAGAACCCTTTGGTCACCCACCAGTTGCTGTTCACGTGACCTGCACAAACGTTTTTGCAGTTATGCACCCCGCGAATTCAAAGCATGGAAGGTTTTCAGTGAGTCAGTATTGTTGCAAGTCACACCTTCGCACGTCACAGCGCGTAGCGCGTCCGGGTAACTCCCTTGGCGGACCGTAGATAGCAAGGCGTACTGGGCAGAGAAATAAGGTTATGATGTAATTGGGAAGTCTGTCAGTAGTGTGACGTTGTCTGGTAGTCAACTGTACAGGGGAGCGACACGGCTGTAATCTGGCGGCAGGGCTGCCCGCGTACGCAAATGAAGCTGATAAGGCGGCCTACTATAGCTGAATTTGATTCTTACGTCAATGCCCTGTCTTCTTGCCCGCTGGGTGCTACGTTGCGTGGGCGCCCAGCGAGGCCGGAAAGCCACCGTTAGCTGTCACACTGCTAATTATCCGAGTAGCGACTTGTGTCAGCTGCGGTATGGGCAGGACCAGCTAACATTAGTGCAAATCATATCATGTCTCATTTTATTAACCTTCGTTGTTTGTTTACTATCTTTAGTATTTTAAATACCTTTTACTTGGCCACGGCCGGGCCTCAGACAATATCGATCAAGTTTCATCGTAATTAACACACCCGGCTTTCGGGTTGCGGTTTATTCTTTTGATTTTCAACATCCAGCAATGCCAGAACTAGTACTCATGAGCTCAAAAAATACGCTGGCCCGCCAGAAAATTCAGATACTGACTGGATAACATGCACGGATCACAACTGGTTAAAACAAATTAGACTGTTTCACCTCAGACCGCAACTGCAACAACGTCGCACTACACGATTGATCCGAGATAACCACGCTTCATGCGTGCGATAACAGGCGCCTCAGACCCATAGTGGTAACCGCATCCGCTTGTGTCACACGTATAAGCGAGTGCAAAACAAAGCGTTAACTATTACTGCAAATCTGGGACATACCCGCAGGCAGCCGCAATTTGCTCGGTTTGTCCGGTTTCTGGGCGCGCAACGGCGATTCTAACTCTCTCCTGGCATCAAGAACGACAAACAGTCTATAATAAATAAATTACGTGCGCTTGGCTTTTGTTATACCTGGGCAAAATAGCCCCTCTCGATGAAAGACACCATGTAATCATCAACATGGCCCTCCTCTTCCTCTTCTTCCTCTTCCTCTTCCTCCTCGTCAACTTCAAGCACGCCCGCCTCAACCTCTTCGCCCGCCTCAGTGTTGTCTTCTGTGGTCTCTGGAGCGACAGATGTGGCTCGCGAGGCCTCCTCAGACGCAGCAGCGGTCTTACTGAAGTCCTGCTGATCCAGGTTCACCTCGCGCATAGCCACCTTGGCGGCGACCACATCATCTTGGTCTTCGGCCTGGGCAAGAGCCTTGGTACCGCCCTGCATCAACAGCATGTCGCCACCAGTCTCGTCGCCAAGCAAATCGCTCACGGTCAGCTTGTTGAAGTAGTCCGTAGTGAAGTCACCCTCCTGGATAACAACATTGTCTAGAATCTGCTTCTGCGTGGCCTTCTTGAGGATGTTGGACTCAATGGTGTACTCAGAAACAAACCGGTAGATGTGAACGTCCCGAGTCTGGCCAATACGGTGGCATCGGTCCTGACACTGCTTGTCCATGGCAGGGTTCCAGTCTGAGTCGTAGAAAATGACGGTATCAGCACCGGTAAGGTTAATACCTAGACCACCAGATCTTGTGGACAGAATAAACACGGGAATCTTATTGTCATTGTTGAACCGTTCAGTCATGAACTGTCGCTGCTCAATCTTGGTGGCACCGTCCAGTCGAAGGTATCGCCATCCGTGAATGTTCAAAAACTGCTCCAATATGTCCAGCACCTTGGTCATCTGGGTGAAGATAAGTGCTCTGTGTCCACCAGCAATCAGGTCGCGCATCAGCACAGCAAGTCGTTGCAGCTTACCACAGTCATACTGCAGCAGTCGCTTGTCAGGGAACGCGATAGACAATCGCACCTGAGAGTTATGAAACGTGGCGTCTCGTCGCAACTCCTCAATCTTGGGGTTCTTAGGCGAGATGGGGCCCAGTGTAATGTCTGGCATGTCGAGACAGACAACATTTGGAGTGACAAACGAGTATCGCGAGATAACTTCACTCATATACTCGTCCCACTCAGGATATCCTCGAGTGAGATCCCTGGCTGACTCCAGCTCTCTCCACAAGTTAGTGTTCGTTGGCCGAGGTAATGTCAGAACTTGAATCGTGCTTGAACTGTAAAGAGGCCGCCTGTTGCACCTGAACTGGTTCAGGTACATGTTTTGTTGCAGCTTGTCAGCCTCAGCCCGGGCCTTGAGGTACTTCATATACTTTTGATGTTGAGGAATCGAGACGTAGTTAGGCTCCACTGGCTGGATCTGTCGCATGGCCCGCAGTTTCTGGTACATTATACTGCTCCTGTTGGAAGCGGAACTTCTTATCATCGAGTCCCGCCAAAAACTGCTCAGCTTGCCAGAGGTATTCGTCAGCATCAGGTTTATGACATCCAAATTGACTTTGTTCATTTGTCGACCCTCATCATACACCTCCAGTAGTCGCTTTCGAATCAAAAGATCAGTCGCTTGGAAATCGCTCACCACTGACCTGTTGACAGCCCAAGATGTCACGATGGGCCGAACCTCAAACAAGTCGGGGTGGTTGCACACCTTTCGGAGCTGCATAAGACAGTTTATGATGCTCAGATAGTTTCCAGAAGCCAGCGTCTCGCGCGTCTGGGCACGTGACATGAAGTCATCATATAGGAATCTCTGTCGCTTGGACAATCGGCAGTAGACAATGTGCTCGTGCTTGGCCGGCATCTGCTTCTCGACTTCGGCTTTGATTCGTCGCAAAAGATACGGACGCAACACTTGATGCAGTTTCATCACCGTTTGCTTGGTCTCCTCATCCTTCTCAGTCATTATAATTTCACCATTCTCGTCTCTGTCACCACCTTCCTCCACTAGCTTGTCAACTGGACGAGCAAACCAGTCCTGAAAGTCTTGAAGATTAGCGAATCCATCAGGCATCATCTGTGAACCCTTGGACGAAGGCATTAAGAAGTATAATAGCGACCACAGTTCCATTAGGTTGTTCTGAAGTGGCGTACCAGTCAACAGCAGACGCCTCTCAGAGTTGAAGTTGAGCAGTGCCTGCCACCGCTGAGACCTGAAGTTCTTGATATTGTGAGCCTCATCCAGAATCATGTAGTGCCATCGCTTTCGCCTGAAAGCAGGCTGGTCCTGGAGAACAAGCTGATACGATGTGATACACACATGCCACGTATCCTCCTTGTTCCAGCCCTTTCGCTTCTCTTTTCGTTGCGTGGGATTGCCGTAGTAAGTGAGAACCTTGAACCCAGGCGCGAACCTCTTGAACTCCATCTCCCAGTTGAGAATAACAGACGTTGGCACAACAATCAGGTGTGGACCCCAGATATGCTTCTCACACGCCAAATACGAAAGTAACGAGATAGTCTGAATCGTCTTACCCAAACCCATCTCGTCTGCGAGAATACCATTGGTCTGACTGTTGTAGAGACCTGCCAGCCAGTCAAGACCGTCGTGCTGATACTCTCGGAGGGTTCCTCGCAGCAAGAATGGGACCTCCGTCTTAACTTTCTTTTCCTTTTCTTCCACCATTTCCTCATCTTCGTCCATTTCGGGTTCTTCATACTCATCTTGGTCTTCTTCTTGCTTGCCGAACAGAGACGCCAACATGCTAGGCTTCTCGACCTCCTCACTTTGCTCCTCTTCGCTTTCGTCGTCACTGTCAGCCTCGCTGTCCATTAGACTGTCATCGTCATCAGAGTCATCATCCGAGTCGGAAACGCGCCCATTCGTCTGAGGCTCCAGATCATCAAGGCTGACGTTCTTCAGAACATCATACTTTGCTTTCAGCTCTTCGGCGGTCAGATTCTCGTCGTTTGCCTCCTGCTCTTTGACGTCTTCTTCCTCGCTGTCTGACGAGTCAGACATGACTTCACTGTCCATACTGTCGTCGCCCTCAGAATCAAGGTTCTCGTCTTCTTCCACCTCGGACTCTTCATCCAGGTCGTCAAAGTTATTTTCGTCGTTAGCTCGGATCCGTGATTCTAACAGCTGCGCCGAGTGCTCAAGTATCTGATTCAGCTGCTGTTTGCCTTCATGTCGCTGTTGCTCTTCGAGGGCTTTCTTCTGTCGCTGCAGCACCACCTTCTCTGCCAATTTCCACTTCTTCATAACTTCCTGCCCTGTCTTGCGCGCAAGTTGTCGCATTCGCTTGTCTTCGTTCTTCCGGTCTTTCTCTTCCTGACCTGACAGCCGTTTCCAGTACAGCTCAATCATCTGAGAGATTTTCCTCGCTCTGGACATGTGCTGCCGTCGCTCATCTCGCATCAGCCGTGAGAAGTGCACGGCATGCGCTGCCAGGTGGTCCTGGTGGGTGAAAGATCTCAGAGGTTCGACAAACTTTGGCAATGGCGCATTCGGAGCAGGCGTAACGGATCCATTCTCTGACTCCACCTCCATGAAAGCACCACCGCTCCGTTCTTTGGCTTCGTTGATCCGCTGAACAAGCTCTATCCGGCTCTCGACAAACTTGTCTCGCTGCTCGGCTGTCACATCTTCATCCAGACTAACAAAAGAGTCAAGGTAGGCCTCAATCGAGCCACCAAACTCGGGCTCGCCCACCAGGTGGTATGGATGCGTGACGACAGGCTTTCCTGGGGTAAACTTCAGTTTGATCCTCGGCGTCGACTCTTCAATCTCTTCCTCAGATTCATACACCCTCTTTCCCTTCTTGCTGGCCGGAGTTTTAGCTTTCGACTTGCTTACAGGAGTTGACTTGGGGGTGGCCTTCGCGACGGCCTTGACTGGCTTGGGGGTCTTTGCTGGCGTGACTTTGATCTCCTCATCCTTGGGCTTGACTTGCAACCTTGTCGCTCGCGCTCGCTTGTTTGTTGAGCCAACTTTTGACCACAGATCATATTTCATCTTGTACTCGTTGAACAGCATCGACTGGTCAGCTTTGGCAACTTCGGGATCGAACGACACTAGAGAGACAAACTTCTCGAGGTGAAAGAGTAGCCGGATCTTGTCATCGTGTCGGTCAAAGATCTCGTTGAGCGTGTTTTGACATTCTTCAACGTCGTCGGAGACAGGAGCCGGCTCGTTTTTCACTTGTTTCGGCGTAGACTTGACCGGAGTGGATTTGGCGGGCGTTGACTTGGCCTTGGCCGCCTTAGCAGGGGTCTTTGCTGGAGTTTCCGGTTCAGCCAGAGACGACTTCCGCCTGGCTACTGGAGTATAATCGACATGTTGTGTTGATCGCGATGACCTTCGTAGTGACCCGTTAGCATCCTCTACTTTCCGGCGTTTGAAATCTGAATTAGCACCACCCATCATACACCGCGACTTTGACTCACCTGGCATTGATCTCGACGCGGGCTGTAGCGTGTAATTGTCGCGACTCAGGCGCGGATAGCTGTGTTGTGTATTTTACAATTCAAATCGAAACAAAATTTGAAAAAAAGTACGTGCACGTGCGCGAACCACTTCATGGGACCGTCATACAACGTTTCAACGAATGCACGGGCCCGTGGCGCTGGTAAATGGAAAATTAGTGTCGGCGCTAGCCTTTCCGTGGCAATTTTGGGATAGTTCGCGTTAGAGGAGAAAATCTAACCTTAGTGTTCACCCCAGGGGTTACCCGGCGCAAACCTCCCAACCAACCAAATCAAATCTTTTCGACATTATTCGCTTCTCGACAGAATGCTGCGAACAGTTTTGCGGGCCCGAGCGGTGAGGGCCGTCCGATTCAACTCGACCAAGGTAGACGACCGAATGATTGGCGAGTACCCAAACGTCCCATTCGAGTACTACCAGCACAGGAACCCCAACCTCAAGTACGACGATCAACAGAACAAGCGAAACTTTAACGAACTGATACACCACGAGCACGAGTACACCGATGTGTGGTCGCCAGATCGATTCGACCTGGTCTCCGACAAGACCGCTCTGAGAAATGTTGCATACACCATCCTGGCCTTCACCACCTTCGGCCTGGGTGTCTACTTCTTTGCTGAACACGAGCCACCAGCCGTTAGGAGGACATACCCACACGAGGGCCTGTACAAGGCCCTGGGTGGTACTGAGGAAACCAAGGAGGTCTATCAGGCTCGAGTTGACGAGGGTAACTAGTTGCACGAATACACGCGACAAACCTCAACGCGAAGAGGAAGCATGGTTAGCGTGGTCCCAACTTATCACCACAGGACCACTACCGCCGTGAGAACTCTAGATGTATAGAACATATAGGGTGCTACTAATGAGAAAACATGAGTGTGTTACAGGTGTTGGTAACCGTGTGAATTTCCAAGCTGCGCGCGCTAAATGTCTGTTCTGAGGTCGACAGCGTGACGAAGGAGTCGGACGGCGCTGGTGATTTAGTAGGCTTTTTAGCGACTCATAACACTTTGGTATTATCCTATATGATGTTGCCGGCCGCGCGATTACTCATCGAGTGGCCGGCCATAAATAAGGCTGTACATGCACATTAAGCAAACGTCAAACAAACCGTGCCAACACGGCACCCAGCAAAAAGCAAAACAGGCCATAAAATGTCAAACATAAACACACCATGCGAGAGCATGGTCAATAAATAGTCCCTTCTCCGTCTACTGCGCGTAGACCCCGTGGTATCCGTGACTGTCCGCGTCCATTCTATCGAGTCTTCCATCACGGGCAGCCAGATACAGCTCGTTGAGTCGGGCGACAGGCACAGGCTCGGATGGATCCTGGCCCGGCACCAGCGAGTGACCGATTGACGCGGAACTCATGGGAGCGCTAACAAACTGCTGAGGCAAGTACTGCTCCTGCATGGGCTGGCCAATGGTGCTATACGCAGAGAACGGCATCTGAGTAGACATGAGTTGAGGGTATGCGTTTGGGGGAGGAGGAGCGGCTCTGTAGACCCCGTTGTTGAGGTTTGTCTGGGATCTTCCCCACGAGAGTCGCACGCGAGAGTTACCGATAGGGTAGCCCTGCATCTGGGTGATGGCTGCCTCGGCCGAGTGTCGCTGGACAAACTGCACAAAGCCACAGCCCTTTCCTGGAGGAATTTTCACGTAGGTGATGTCACCGAAGCCCGCAAAGAACCGTCGCAGCTCCTCCTCGCCGACCTGCGAGGAGAGGCCTCCCACGAAGACAGTGGTATTGTTGGGGTCGGTGAACTGGTTAATGCCCTGCTGGGAGGCGAAGCCAATGACGTTTGGAGTGCCAATGGGGCCGGTCTTGTTGGTGACATTGGCGAGCAAAGACTTGTTCTTGGGGGTGGCGGTGGAGATTCGCATTGGCCGCGATCCACAGTAGAAACCTTGCATCTCCGAGAGGGCCCGGTGCATGTGGGTCTCCTCAGAAAACCGCACAAAGCCGTAGCCCCGAGACATATTGGTGACTGGGTCGGTCATGATCTTGGCGGACTTGCACGACGGGTACCGCGACTGGAACAGCTGCAACAGGTGGTGGTCGGATACCTCGGGACCGAGGTCGCCGACAAAGATGGAGTACTCTGGCCCACGGTCGTCACGCTTGTCGGACATGCCGCCGCCGGAGGCCCAATTGAGTCGGAACACCCGGTTGGAGTTGGGAATTGGCTGGCCGTTCAGCTGGAGGGCCTTTGACGCCGCCTGGGCGGTGCCGAAGTCCACAAAGCAGTAGCCGGCGTTGACGCCGTTGATCTTGTCGCGAATCAGCTTGACGCCGACGCTCTCGCCGAACGCGGACCAGATCTTGCGGACCGCCAGCTCGTCCAGCCATGGCTCCAGCTCGCCCATCCACAGGGTCGTCTTTGAGTCGACCACGGCGTCGACAACGGACTCGGGTTCAAAGAACATTGTAGCTCACTGAGGCAAACGTACAACGGAGTCAGTGTTCAGTGCGATGACGCGGTGGGACTGAGGTGTTAAGTTCGTGACGGTATCAGTGACGGTTAAGCGCTGTCGTGTAGCACTGAGTGGTCAGAGATGTTGTGACGCTGAGTAAGAGATGTCGTGGCGCTAAGTGAGTCGTGAGAGAGGTGTAGCGCTTAGAAGGTGAGAAGGTGAGAGTCGTGAGAAGTCGAGAATCAGCGTCGAACCTTATACCTTAATCCACCGGTTAATAAAGACCGAATCCAAACAAACAAACAAAACAGCAAAGCAAAGCAAAGCAAAAAAAACAAGTGCAACTGTACAGGCAGTAATACTACTGGAACCTGAGAGCGATGGCGCTGGTTATAAAGCCACCCGGAAAGGAAAAATTCAAAAAAATTGACACGGAAAAAAAAAATATACAGGTGTGACCACACGGTGGGATGTGCGACAGCGCGCCGGCCACACCGCGTAGCCGCAAGGCGCGCTGCGCCTCTCCACAGGTGACCAGGCACAGTAGTAATGGATGGCAGTAGTGGTAAAAGTGTTAGTCTTTATCATTGTATTCACAGAATTACACTAATAGCCGTCGTTCAATCTCAGCTTCTCTGGAGCCAATATGGTCTCACCTGCGCTACGGTATGATTCAACGCGCGCGCGCCCCTCGAGGGACCAAGGGTTGCTCGCGATCACTCCGAAAGGGGAAAACTTGCGGGCCAGGCGGGTTTCATGTTGTTTACTCTCCACTCGACGCGACACGACGCGAAACAGCGACGCGACAGGAACTACGCGTCTGTTTGTTTCGTCGTAGCATTGCGGTGGTGGCCCCGCTGGCAATTTCGCACTAGGCGCCAACACGGAAATGGGCTCTGCGCTGCTTCATCTGCAGGTTGCAGGTCAAAATTGCTTACCTGCGCTGCGCGCGGTCTGCACGCCGTGCCAATAATAACTCTTGGCGAGGTAGGGTAACATAGCACCATAAAGTAGCGAGAAGAGAAGGGAAGAGACTTATATAATAACGCTATACATTATTCACCGAAATGACATTTTTTTCCACTGATTTGCCACTAATTTACCAGTAAAAGACCAAACACTAACGGTTGATGACACCGATCATAGCAACTGATCGGTACGTAGGATCCGCGCTAGTCGCTTACCTCAGACATTAGCAGACATGCGGCGCGTCGCGGCAAGCGTTAAATGTAACACAGTTAGGCTATGGCTCCGGTCCCTGGCTTTGAAATTTACGAGGGACAACCCTGCGCACACTGACGGTCCTTTATAATTACTTCCCTGCATTCGATTGCAGCTACAACATGTTAGGCAGTGTAGTGTGTGCCCCACTGATCGATGAATTGCCTTCCTAATCAGAATTGGTACGCGGATCGGCAGACGAGTCAGATCCGGGCAATAAGCTCGCATCGATTAGGCAAGGTACTAAGCCAGGGCGCCAGGGCAGCCAGGGGGGAAAGCTTGTCGCGCAGCGCGTTAGAGGGGCAGTTAATAACCTTGGTAACGTGGAAATTATATTAACCATTGCTTAGTCAGTCAAGTCACGGCACTAACTTTATGAAGCCGCTGAGATAGGATTGCTATACAAAGTAACAAGAGGTTAAGTGTTATGTACGGCTGGCTGGGCGCGGCTTGGAGCCGTTGACGGGGAAAACTGTGTAAGAATTCTAGAACATTGCCCAGGTAACCGATGCAGAGATAACCTAGGTTATGTTTCGATGCCGATGCGAATGGTGCGATGAGTAGCGGAAGATGCGATTGAGTACAGAACAGAGGGTGCGGGCCGAGGGGCCGAATCATGTGATATCAATAGCCTGTTAGAGCACGGTGTTTATGACGAAAACAGCAGTCCGGATTCGAACCGCCCGTATCGGGCCCATGATGAAATCGAAATAGACTCGGGCCCTGTTGATCGCACAATCAGATAACCGTCCAGGCAGATTGACTGAAGAGGAGGCTATGTAGGTCTCAGTTTGCTCCCGTGACTGTTAATGATGTCATAGCGAGGCGCCCGCTACCGTATTGAGCAGCGTAAAAATACCTCCGCACGGGCCTTGCTCACAGGAAACGAAGTTGCTCCCGCCAGGCAACTATCATGGTGACGGTCTCGCGGGTAGACGTGGACCTCGAGCGACAGAAGAGTCTTGTGAGAAACACGCGCGCCAGGCTGGACATTGCCATAGCCAACAGCAACCGCGCCAACTCTGAGACAGCGAGTTCCAAAGAGTCTTTTGACAGAGCAGTGTATGCGGACCTGCGGGTGACTCAATTGAGGACCGAACTGTTTGGGCAGCTGGAGCGGATGAAGCACTTGAAGATTAAGCGGAGTGTGTGCGATATGCTGGCGGGCAGTGATGTCAGGACGCCGAGAAAGCCGGGATCCCGGCCTGGGCTTTAGAATCAAGGCCTCCAATTCCCTATATCGAAACACATATACCGCCCATACACAGTTAGACGGCATGCGCCATGCTCAATACAACCTATGTATTGAATCATCAGTTGATGTCCTGACCCTACGCCTGCTCGTTGTATCTCTGATTGAAGTAGACACCATATAGCGATACTCGGCAAACAGCAATCCTCGCTACTAGAAGCTTAATTATAGCCCATTCAAGCCTGCACGCCCTATAGCAAACTAATATTCAGAAAACGCGAGTTGGAAAGTAGGTGACCATTTCAAGCTCTACCAGCGCGGAATTTTAGCTGGGTGACCACGCTGGGAGTGCTTGATATAGGGACATTTAAAATTTAATGGGTAACCAGTTGTACCCATAGTGTAGATCTGACATTTAACCTAGTTACACCGGTAGTTAATCCTATTTTACATAACAATGTTCAGCGATCCTCGGTTAGAAAACCCTGACGTCTTAGAAGAACGCGAGCGTGAATCACATGATGTCTTCGATGTGGTTATCTGATTTCGCGTTCGCCTCTTCCAACAATGCCTATTCAACAGCCTTCGGGCCAGATCAAGCTGACCAATGTGTCGCTGGTGCGAATGCGAAAGGGTGGGTAGTCAACTAAGCGTACGTTACTGATACAGGAAAGAAACGGTTCGAGGTAGCGTGTTACCAGAACAAGGTCCAGGACTACCGAAAAGGCGTTGAAAAAGACCTTGACGAGGTCCTACAAATCCCTCAAGTGTTCCTGAACGTATCCAAGGGCCAAGTGGCGTCCAACGATGACCTGAAATCCTCGTTCGGCACCACAAATCAAGACGAAATCATCCTGGAAATTCTGAAAAAAGGCGAACTGCAAGTCGGCGGCAAGGAACGGCAAGCCCAGGCCGCCCAGGTCCACGCTGAAATCGTCCAAATCATCGCAGACAAGTGCGTTAACCCCACAAACAAGCGACCGTATCCGGTTACTATCATTGAGAAGGCCCTCGGCGAGCTCTCATTCAACCCATCCGCGACAAAGTCCGCAAAGACCCAGGCTCTCGAGGCCATCAAACTGCTCGTCAGCAAACAGCTGATTCCTATTGCGAAGGCCAGGATGAAGGTCAGGATCACTGCCCCGGCCAAGGAGGCAAAGAAGTACAGCGACAAGCTGAAGGCTCTGACGGTCGAGGTCGAGGAAGAAGACTTCTCTGACGTGTGGGAGCTGATTGCCTTCATCGATCCCGGCAGTTTCCGGGCGCTGGACGACTTGGCTAATGAATGCGGAAAGGGTAAGGCCTCTGTGGAGCTGCTGGAGACGGCTGTCGTGGCGACAGAGATCACTGAGCTTTAGCGCTCTTCCTACAGTCCTTAGCTGCACTTATACACGATTAATGATCACAGTACACAAGAGTGCCGTCGTGGTCACGGAATTTGCACAGCAACCGCCAATGACCCGCTGCAAACAGTTTACTATTCTATAACTGCTATGTACACTGAGTAGCTCCATGATCTTGTCACGCAGTTGACGCAGGAGGGGTGAATTGTCGTTCTGCATGCAAGTTTTCCTGGACGGGATGTATACTGTGGTGTGTAAACGGCTATAGAATCGTTCTGGATGCATATGGGCTGAACGAGACCACACTCAGCAGTATGAATCCAATACCAAACCTTGCTTCCAGTGACGATGAACTAAGGCTAGTCATAACAACATAGGCGAAGAGATCCACCAACAAACGTCTGGACATTGAACTATCGCCTGGCTTCGCGAAACAGTCAACTACCATACCTTGCACCGCTGGACCAGTTTCATCACCTCCAACAGCTCCAGCCTATGCTCCTTGGTCACATCCTCGTCTAGCCTCGGGCCAATGTCCACTCCCAGTCCAATCACCACCTGTCTGCTCTCCTCCGGGTTCTGTCGTGCAATCAGCGAGGCTATCTGAGTCGCGTACAGCTTTCCTGTGATGTCGTTGTTATCTGATCCAAGCAATGACTTTGCATTCAGATGGGCCAGTGGCATCAAATCAAGTTCAGGCTCCTTGCCAACACTATCATCGCTAACGGGGTGCAGCTGGGCCACTGATGTAGCGGAAAGTGACACCGAGTACATCTTTCCTAGCCTTCCGTTCGAATAGACCATAACACTAATCTTGTCCTCAAATCCAATGGTGACAACATCTATCGTCTTTCCATTGACAACGCTGCTTGCTTGTCCGCTCATGCTGTAGGCTCGCTTGAATGTGCACGTGACCAGTGGCTAGCTGTCGTCAAGTACCCTGCGATGCGGCGCGCTAAGTATGTCCGGACGATACAACAGCCAGGCTCACCAGCGAGACCGTACACAGCTGTTTGGTAACGCCTCTCGGGGGTCCCCATACTCCAACAGCGGCGCTTCGTCGCCGGGCTACCGGGACGCCACTCCAAACTCGAAAGGACAGTACTCGGATCAGGTCATGTCCGACCTCGAGAATCAGAATGACGAGCAGGTGGAAGGTCTGAGCGCAAAGATTAAGATTCTGAAGGACGTCTCGCTGCAGATTGGCGAGGAGGTTAGGAATTCGAATAAATTGCTAGGAGATTTGGTGAGTAGCGAGCCGGTACGGCTAAGCGAGGTCTTTAGGCTAGGCGAGTTCTATTTTGAGCATGGTACCTATATCGGTGCGATAACTGGAACGAGGATACAATGCACAGCTGCTATAAGGACATTGCCTGAACTAGGCTCAAAGCTCACCTAGCTTCGGAACCTAGGCACTACGGACGAGCAGGGAACTGTTGTCCAATTGCTGAAAATTTCGCGAGGGGCTACTCAGGGGAAGCTCAGGCGCCGCGGGTGCTAAGAGTTTATGAAACTTTCAAGTTTTGCCGGAAGCAGATGGCCGGTACAATGAAAAGCATTACAGTACTAATCAAGGAAGAAAACTTCGCCAAAGCTGGTGCCAGCCTGAAAAACACATTCGGTCGAATGATGGTCATGGCTGAGCGAAGCGGAGTCGGCTGGCGGCTCTGGCTCGGCTTCTTTGCATTCATCTTTTTATGTTTTTTCTACGTTTGGTGGAGGTGAAAAATGTTATGACGTCCTTGAACGCTTCATTAATGTCGACAGATACACACCAAGAGAGGTTCGTCAAG
The DNA here is from genome assembly GCA_030564385.1 of Blastobotrys robertii. Lineage (NCBI taxonomy): Eukaryota > Fungi > Ascomycota > Dipodascomycetes > Dipodascales > Trichomonascaceae > Blastobotrys > Blastobotrys robertii. The sequence goes on along the minus strand of JAJLUQ010000122.1, from coordinate 3,469 downwards.
ATGCATAGCGTTCGTAGGCTAAATTAATGATGGTTTCAAGTGTGAGTGTTGAAGCAAGTTCGTCTTACTCGAGCTGTACGTCGCATTGCAGAATCGTGCCATGTAATTAAATTGTGGATTATTTTACCTACACAGTGCAATTCAAAGACAGAGCTAACTTATTCGAGCAGTTCATTGAGCTGTATGATCTCTAGCAAATTAATTTACCGTAGCTTTCTGCACATGCACCTAGTGTCGATCGCGTATCTCATTAGGTTATCGTCAAAAACAGGAACTTTCTATATCATCGGACCGAGGGAATACTATTCAATCCTTTGACGTAAATAGAATAAAACTTAGCCGCATGCAGAAAGTCAATTGAGTCATATATAACATGCAAAAGTCTTCAGAATACCGACGTCTCAAGTCGCCCCTGCTCCATCATTTCTCAACACTCTAACTGTCTACCCCAATCCTTGATATTCTCTTTCTCTATCCCCAGTAACTCCAATCGCAGTTCTTCACTAAGACCTCAACGATCTTCTCAAGATACTCCTGGTCAACCTCGTCGAATCCCTCCAGCCTCAAACAGTCAATGTCCAGAACACCCTTGACCTGTCCGTCCTTCAAGATTGGTACAACGATTTCACTGAGCGTCCCGCCGTCGCACGCAATGTGCCCAGGAAACTCATGAACGTTTCTCACGAGCTGCGTTTCTTTAGTCTGAGCAGCGGTACCGCAGACGCCTCGGCCCAGGGCAATCACCTGGCAGGCCACCTTGCCATGAAACGGCCCGAGCAGCAAATCAGTGCCCTTCTTCTCGTTGATAATATAAAACCCGGCCCAGTTGACCTGCGCGTCGAGGGACTCATACATGTGCCACAGCAGCGACGCCACGTTGGCAGTGTTGGAGATCCAATTGGTCTCCTCGAAGCAAAGGGCCTCGGCAGCTTCCAACACCTGTTCATAGTGAGAAACCTTGTCGCCAGCGGCGAAGTTCGAGTGATCCGCGTGGGGCATCGTGTGTAATGCAGGATTAATAATTGAGCCGCATCGAACTTTACGGATGTGGTGTGCAATAGTGGGTAACCATGTCTGTTTGGGCAACACTGCGTGGATGTACAAAGCTATTCTCAGGCTGGCCTGTTTTATGTCAATTTGTTTCCTGGTTCTGTAATGTAATTCGCCGCCCAAGGTCCGGAACCACCTGAAGTGTACGGTCTCGCCGCTTCGAAGGTCTAGCGGCGTTTCTGTCCAACCGAGAGAGACAAAAGACTTTTTGAATGATGCCCAATAGAAATACACGGTAGAAGGTGAAGTAAATTGCTGGATCACAACACTTGTTGATTTTGATGGTGTGTCGAGGGTACTATGTAACGCTCCGGAACTTGTCCAGTTTCGCCAGGGTCAGTGTACCCGTTATGCCTTGACGTTCACATTGTCCATAAAGCCCATGCTTGAAGGGACGCAGTCTCACGCGGTATCCCCTCTGGAACGTTTGACACCGTCAGGTTGTTCATTACAATGATTAACGACTCGAGGACGCCAAAACCAAACTGGTTCCCATAATACCCCGCTGCTCGCTGACTGATGATGAGAGACTCAATGTTGTTGTCTTCCTCAACAGGTGAAACATCGAATGGCTTCACTGGCTGGGGACTGTTTATGGAAAAACTCTAGCCCATCAGTCTCTGTCATGAATCATGGTTTTGTCATGAAGTGGGGCAAACCCCGCCATTGGCTACCTACCATCGCACGTTCTGTGAGAAAGTAGGTGACCAAAGAGTACATATCGATTTGCCGCTAATCGAAGGCTATTGCTCTGCCAGGCTCCTGTGTCCAGTCGGCCAAGATTACAGCACACCAACTCAAAGCCTTCCCAATCAGATAAAGAACCGATGTGCAGTGGATCTTTAGGCTCATCCTCAGCCTCAACCCGACTTTAATACAGCCACCCTCTGAGGCATTAACTGCGTGATTCTAAATGCTTGACAGCTGTGAAAAGTGCAAAACGCCAGAGGCACGGGTACCTGAAGTAGCGTCTCAGGTGCCAGACCACGCTGTAATGTTCCGAGGACTGCCAACAGGACGACTGGAAGGCGCACAATGCGAGGGATCCTTCACTGTCCACGGTTGACGGATTGGAAAATTCGCGATATCGAACGATTTTCGCTGAAGTTATCACGCCAGCCATTTCCGAGCTCCATGACTTCAGGTGAGCAAGAGTTTACTCATTTCTCTCAGATACAGAGGGCTGAAAGAGACCCCAGACAAGGCCTGTGTCTTCTAGATTTAAACTTCTGGGGACTCCAAGAAGATTTCAACCTTCTGATTCGCAATTCCCAGCTCAAAGCAAAGTTGGGGCGACTACCCGATTCATCGAGGTCTGTGACTGTGTTTACCAGCATCAACGAAATGTCCACGAAATCAGCTGATGGTTTATCGTTACTCAACGGCACAGGCCTCAATAAAGATAATGGCGATCATGGGCATGCGGCAGGGCCATCTAATGATAACCGGCGACGGCTCCATTGGCGTGTTATCTAGTGGTTCACGAGGATCGAGCAATCAACGACGTGGGTCCGAATAGGCGGTCCGCGTTTCTAGCGCCGCACCCGGTACTTCAGTATCTAACATGGGTAACTTTGGATAGCACTCAGTAGCGTCTGGGCCTCATCAAAATCTAGATTCTCACAAGACTCCAGATCAAACGATGCCAAGGATGATGACGGCATGATAGAGCGAGGCAGTTACCCAGCCGCGCCAAGAGCGATCATCTGTTTTCGGCGCCGGAAACCCAACCTCAACTGTGTTTGTGCCGAACCCATTGCCGACCAGGAGAATATCTCCTTAGAGGAACGATAAGGGGCCAGCATGGCGATTAGTTGTCCACGATAAATGGTGCTTCGGGGTGTTTCTGGCGTCCTGGTCTTGGCAAAAGGCGCACGGCCAGCATAAAGCTTTGAAAGAGCCGTTCTCGTACTTCGCAGCCGCAAAGAGACAGGGCGTAAAGTTACGTCATTTCTAGGGGTCAGGTTCGCCCAGGCAGGGTCTCCCCAGAGTCCCTGAGGTCCCTGGCATTTTCGAGACAACGAGAGGTGCGGCGACAAGTTATCCATTAACTTTTCATGGACTGCTCATCACCGTTTTTCGGCGATTGGCTGGTTCTCTCTTTCGAAGACTGCTGCCGAAGGTCCAGAAATCGGAGAAATTATGAGCACATACTGACAGCACGTCCTGTGAGAACATGCACTAGTGCTTGTCAGATCAACACGGCGCTCAGAGATCTGAGGCGCATAAACATTGTCGAGACCAAGGCACGACTATCGACATGGATACAAGTTTGATTATAAAATGACCCGACTTCCTCTCGAAATGTCATCAACCGTCCTTCTCTCTCTCAGCTACACTCTCCCATCGACATTTACTATGAAGTACGCTTTCGCCCTTGCTTCTCTCTCCAGCATTGCTCTGGCGGCGCCCAAGCGAG
>JAJLUQ010000121.1:0-19048 GCA_030564385.1 Blastobotrys robertii | reverse complement strand
GCGACGTATTTAATTACATAGCCTGGACTATAAACTCGATATATTATTATTATTATTATTACTCTGGTGACGAGATATATAGCTGAAAGGACGTGTTCCAGCGTTCTGTCGGTTGCGAGCCATTTCCTTAAAGAGCGCAGCTCGTTTAAGCCTAAAAAGCTTAACCACAACATTCATTAATTTTCCTTTTATACTGAGATAAAAAGCCCTAAAGCGCGTAATAGAAAAATGGTTTGACCTAGTGCGCTAAAATGTAATGGGGCAGAATCACGGCTTGGCCTTAGCGTGCATTGAAGTATGCAGACGTATGCTTCCCATTGTTTCAACTAAGGATTTCGCTTGCAAGCTAGCGCGCCGGCTGGCGCTGCATATATGGATGATACGCGCTAACTAATATTAACAAAAAAACAGCTGATAGGGCCTGCAGCGCGGCTTAACGCACAATCCTCGAGTCTAGCTTCTGCGCCGTATTTACATAGCCTGGACTATAAACATAGACTAATTTTTTTTGTAATTCACATGCTATGTCGGTCACCTACCATCGTCGTGACCCTAACCCCCCACGTGACCCATCGCAAACTTACCACATCACCTTCCATATCCCTGAGTTAATATTAATCAATCATGTATTCATCACACAACCAAGCCAACTCACCTCCTCTGCATCACCCTATCCCACAACACCCGATTCCGCCGTTCCGGTCGCCTCCGCCTATGGAAGCACAGCTGAATTCGCAGTATCGGCCGCAGCACCAGGCGCCGCCACAGCAATATGGAGCAGCGCCGGAGGCGACTCCGTACGGATTCAACATGTTTAACGATCCAAGCGCTCAATTGGGTATTGAGGTTGGAAGAAACGCGCTTAACTACGGCCAGGAGTACATTGGTAAGAACTTGAATCAGTACGTCTCAACGTCCAAGATTAAGTACTATTTCCAGGTCTCTAATTCCTATGTTTTGAGAAAGATCCTGTTGGTTCTATTCCCGTGGAGACACAAGCCATGGACGCGACAGATGATTCGCACTGAAGGTGGCGGCGTGGATGGTTTTGCTACCGCCAGGGACGACATCAACGCGCCCGACATGTACATTCCCGTCATGGCCTTCACGACATATGTTTTACTGACTTCGCTGTTTGCTGGTTTGCATGGAACATTTCACCCAAAGATTCTGGGTTACGTCGCCTCGAAGGCAACCGCGTTCATGCTGGTTGAAATCATGATGCTCAAACTGGGAACCTATCTGCTGAGTTCGGGCTCTAAACTGCTTGATTTCATTGCGTACAGTGGGTACAAGTTTATTGGTGTGACCATTACGATGCTGGTGTCGTCGCTTTTCCCGAGCTCGTTCATCAAGTGGAGTGTGTTCATGTATGTGGCGCTGTCCAACTCGTTCTTCTTGTTGCGGTCACTGCGGTACATTCTGCTGCCAGATAACACTGGCCAGACGCACACAATCAACCAGGGACAGAGACAAAGGAGGATCCAGTTCCTATTTTTCTATTCGTTTGTTTGTCAGCTAGCATTGATGCTATTTTTGGTTGCCTAAGGAGGACATAGGTAGCAAAGTTCACAGGTGGGATTCATTGTTGGCCAGGGTCAGTCCGACGGCTCGCTGTGATGAGTATTGGTAGACAGAAGCAGATATAGCCTGCTGGGGTAGAAAAGTTCAGGCGACATCGGGGACTGGTTGTGTGCGAGCTCGCACATTGGCAAGCTCACTGCGGAATCGATTGGCGGACTACCCTTCAGCCCCGGAGAAAACGCCCTGCTCTGTATATGCCCCGTTGAAATATGATGCATACACGAATAGTGAAAAGTCCTTAGTTTTGTTTCAGATCCTGGCAGGACCTGTACATTGCCGGAAAGATGTAAGGCAGCGATGTGCCAGTCATGGGTATTGGCTATGGAAAAATAAATAAACTACGTATCACACGTGATAAGTAAAAGGATTGTGTTTCAGAACACGCTGAATCCGTCTCTGACCTCTTTATAGTGAGGTAGAAGACGGCAAGATCGAGCTCAAAAGTGGCAGCAAGCTGGACCGGTCCCGGTATCGGAGCCTCCATATACTTCTTGATGGCAATTCGAGCATGCCATCAGTAAATGTTAGGTGCTAGGCAACTGCTTCGAACGTACGACATAGAAGTTCATCGTGGCTAACCTAGTACCTCTGAGCCAACATTTGGTCTCTTCGCAGCTCTCAATCTCTCCAGAGTCTGCCTCTTGTACTCCTCCAGCGGCGTTGTAGCATCGGCCCTAGGTGCTGAAGCGGCCATCCACGTGACCTTCTTAATTGTTCTCAACACCCCAAGCTCAGAGTGGGAAAAGTCGTACCGAGCACAGGCCTCGGCGTAGCCAAACTCACTAAACACAATGACAATACTGTTCTTTCTGGCAACCAAGTGTTCTATCTTCCCGAATCGGGCAAACGCCCCACGCAGGGTCTCGTGCATCTGCTCCACGTCTATACTGCACTTGATAACGACAGTTCGGGTCTGATCAGTGTTGTGCTTCTTTGTCGCGTTTTGCGCCTTCCTCTCCTCATCGAGTTTCCTTCTCCGTTCCAGTCCCTCCATCTTCAGAAGTTCGAGCCTTTGTCGGTCAGTCCTTCTGGCTAGATCTTGTCCCGCCTGCTCCCTTCGTTCCAAATCTTCCTTCAGCCCTCGTCTCTTTGCTGAAAGATCTTCAGCCCTCTTTTGTGCGGCAGCGCGTGATTTCCACCCTCTGTCGTACTCGGATCGCAGATCTACCGAGGTCAGAGTTTCGAGAGCCAGCGAAAGTAGGTGGAACTTGGCCTCGGCGTCTTTGCTGGAATTCTTGTCAGGGTGGTACTTCAGCGCCACCCGTCGGTACGCCTTGCGTATGACCCCCTCATCGCTCTCAGGCGCTATTCCGAGAAGATCGTACAGGTTCGCCTGCGCGACCAGTGGATCCAATTTCATGCGTCGGTCGTCATTAAACTGTCGCAATGCAAGGTTTTGGGAGGTAGCCACGTGACCAGCCGCACAGATAAATGTTGGAGAAATCCCAGTTACCCTCCTGTAACACCAATTCATAAAGGCAAAACGCGCGGCCGTATTCAACCCGGTGCCGATCAGCACTTTATCGGTCTTATCTCATGAACAATTCAGAATCCAAATTTCACAGAACAGAAATGGACAATGACAGGTGAGCTACTGAAATACATCCTGCCTTATGGTCTCACAGCGCTGGAAGCGCGGCGTCTGCTGAAATGCATGATCGCTCTACTGATATCCTTCATCTTTTGCCTTATTGACCCCGTCGACAGCAGGCTAGGTAACTCATCTTACTTAATTGTACTGGCGGTCGTTCAAATACACCCTGGAAAGCGAGCCGGTGCTATGATCGAGTCCGCGGTTGTTGGTGCAGCGGGAACACTAATTGGAATTGGGTACTGCCTCTTTGGCCACTTTGCTTGTGCAAGGGTTCTAGAGGCCAGTGGAATGCGAAACTCGTTGGCTTTGCTTGCAGTTTTTGAAATTTTCATGTTGTTCTTTCATGGCTTCGTGCGAAGTTACTCCCCGCGACTGTTCATTCTGGTCTTCATGGTATTTCTGACGGTTCATTTTGGTTTCCTGAATAAGATTGGGACTTCTCTAGGACTGATTGCGTTTACGTTTACCACACCGATTGGCATGGGAATAGCATTGAGTCTGATGGTCAACTTGTTAATCTTTCCAGAATTTGGGTCGACATATCTTGGTACATCTGTTGTGGATCTGTTGAACGAACTTCAAACGCAGTTTACTTATACCACGTCCTACTTTCTCTGCAATCCGCAGTCGTTGGATGTGGAACTCACTTTGAATGAGCTCCTCAAGGGAAAGACTTCTGTCAGGGGCAAATACGCTTCATCGAAAGCCGCTCTCACCGAGACCGCGTTTGAGATTTCCTACGCCTACATGTCACCTCTAGAACTCAAGCCGGCGCTGAAGAAAATCGGTCACGCGTTAACCACGTGCAGTGCTTTAGTGGGCTCGTGCGAGGTCGAGTACGCCCTTCTCGGAGATCCAAAGAAGAAAGAGCAAGAAAAAGACGAAAATACTGTATCCGGCGAGTCAGAGACAGCAACATACGCTACAGGCTCCTCAATCATAGACAAGGTCAAGCCGGAGAGAGAGATTGTTCACGGAGACAAAAAGGTTTTGACCAGATTCATCGAAAGTGTGAGTGAGCCCGTCTTGTCTTTGACGAGCGCTATATCACTAGGGCTGGACACAGTGAAGCAGAGCGTGCTGTACTGCTACGATGTGCCTCAAGATGAGGTTAAAATAGTGGAACTGGTGGCCAAAGATCACGTCAAGCTGGAAGACATTGACGTGGCACTGAAAGTTTTGGCTCAAGCCATTGGAACCTACGACGAAGACATCAAACTTGTTCTTGAACAAGGTATGGGACTAGACGAGTCCATGCCTCGAGAGGAAAATTTTTTGGTGTCTTCCTTTCTTCTAAACATGAGAGAGTTCGCCCACAACGTTGTAAATGCACTTTCCGACTGCCGAACGATGTTACAGGAGAGAAAGATACGTGAAACGCATAGATTTGGTAGACGTCTGTGGTTTGCAGGATTCTCGTCTAGGAAAGTGCTCAAAAAGTATCTCTCTACTGGTTCAGGAGAAGCAAAGGAAACGGACGTTAGAAGCGTCCACTCGCATGATATCAAACCCAGTGCCACTGTTCAGAAATCCGACAAAACGGGGTTCTCCCGTTGGCGAAATCTTGTTGCGGCAATCGTGGAGTACCCCATGCAATTCAAGGTACATCTACAATTCGCTTTCAAATTTACATGTCTTCTCATGCTGGTCTCATTTCCAGCGTTTGCGCCTAGTCTGCGACAATGGTATTTGGATGTACGAGGTACTTGGATAGGCTTTATGGCGGCTGTTGGTATTGAATCGTCGATCGGAGGCACAGTCAGCGTGTTTTTCGGTCGTTCGATTGGTGTCACCATCGGTGCCGCATGGGGATATGCTAGCTACGTCGCTGCTGATGGAACCAGCCCTTATATCATGACCGTTATGATTGGAATTGGGCTAGTTCCAATGCTCTACGTCGCTCTGGTATCGCCGTACCCCAAAGTTGGCATGGTTTCGATTATATCTGCTATGATTGTGGTGTTGTCTACAGTGAGGCCCACGGTTCCAGGTACTATAAAAGACAACTTTACAAAGAGATGCGTTGCTTTGCTCATAGGAGGCTCATGTGCATTGTTAGTCCAGGTGGTTATGTTTCCAGTCAAGGCTAGGGTAGAGCTGGTACATCAGGTTGTGAAAGCTATCAGACATTGTGAGGAGCTAGAAGCCGCTTCAGCAATCGGACTCGACACCACCGAAGAGCTGGATTTGAGCATGGACGCGAAGGCGCTGAAGGCTTGCAAGAGGGCTAGATCGGCTTTGGATGCCGCGGAGGTTTACAGTGAGTATTTCGTCCTAGCAGTTGGGACTCGGGTGCTGAAGTCGGCCAGGCAGGTGTGCGACTAGTCCACAGGTTATGAGCTAACTAAGGAACCACCACCAAACGAGAACCGCGTCTCAAAGGAAACTTTCGCGAACACCGAAAGATCTACAAAGAAATCATTTTTGTTCTACATCAAATTACTGACAAATTTCAAAACGCGCTGTTTCTGCGGTCGCAATACGGAAGCGCTGTCCTTGAAAACCTCACACCATATGTTTTCGTTTATCGTCGAGAATTCTTTAGCTGTCTAAGAGTGAATCTCTTCGCCGTGGAAGAAGCACTGACGACCAAACATCCGCTCCCACAGTTTTTGCCCAGCGCCAGAATTGCGCACCTGCGGCTAGTCAACAGAGTAAGAGAAGTTCTCACCTACCATAGGAGTCGACCAGCGTCGACTGTGGACCTAGCAGATTTGAAGGAACACGGTATGAGTCAGAGAAGCTATATGAGCTGGAGCGCAGTTGCAAGTGCTATGGAGGAAATCATCGAATACGTCGAGGAACTGGTGGCTTTAACAAAGCTTCTGGTTGGAGTCCACGAATTTCGCCATGGGTTTCTTGCAAGGCCATTATACGATGATTGGGCAATCGAGGCCATCCATGGAGTAAAGAAGCTGCAGAGAGCAGGCGCATTGGACGAGGGACCCGTGGCAGATTTTGAAGTACCACCTCTCTTCAAAAAGAGGTCTAGGGCCTTTTCGATTTCCGTGAACGACGCATTTACCTTTGAGAGCGATCTGAGATCGGCCAGCAGAAGGAATACTGATGAGATGCCTATTACGCTGAAGAAGGTTGCCAGTAGAAAGAGGTAGCCACGCACTGGTTGACCGCACAGTTTTATAATGTTTAATTTGTAACACTAATGATGAAACGAAATGAAAGGACGCAAGCAAATAGAAATAGATAAATATGCATTATACGAGGCCTAGATCTCACACGAACACTCGCTGAGCGCGACAATTAGTCAATCTCAATGACTTCTGGCGAGTTACTCGCCGTTCTGGGGATGCTTGTTCCTCTCTGGCCACGATCAGCGTTGCTACTGGCCTGTCTTTTCTTGCTCTGCCTCAAGCTTTGACCGTGTCCATGAAATTGAGATTCCTGCTGTGCCTCCTCGCCCTCTTTCTCTTTCACTGGTATCACCGGGTAACCGAAGAAAAGCTGTCCAAATGGAAGGTTCAACGCAGGGGCATCGTGAGCTGGCAAGGAATCGGCTGGAGGTGAATCGACCACCACATTCACTGGCTTCGATGCCTTTCCAGAAAGCTTCTGTCCTGAACCACCAAACTTTGGTTTAGCCTCTTTTTCGAGGAGTTTAGTGTAGTTGATCGTCGAGGCCATGGTTCCAGGTAGTGGGGTACCGGCGCTTCTGGAAGGAACTGCACTTGAAACTGCACTGGCTGTTCTGGATGGTTCAACGTAGCCCACTGGAGGAGCAAAGTCCACCTCTAAATCTGTCTCCAACACACATATGCTCTGGTCGTTGGTCGTAGGCTTACACTCCAGAACTTTAATTTTATAGATTTTGTTGTTGTAGTCAATCTGAAAGACATCGTCCACAGTTAGGGTGCTGAAATGCCGCAGCGCATTTTCCAGAACGGCCTTTGGATCTGAAATGTCGAGAAAGTCTGGCGACTGGGGCTCAATTTTAACAAAAGTTCCGGACGGGACATCGACAGATTCAATTTCCAACAAGGAGCCTGGCTCAACGCCTAGTCTCTCCATCATCCATTGTGGCAGGTAGCATCGACCTTCTTCTGCAATGAATTCCAAAACACCGCCGTACGTGAACTTATCGGTTTCCTCGCTCCTCAGCTTGAATAGCATGGGATAGGTTATATGCAGCATTGTGAGTTGGTTGAGGGCACTTGGGGGCATGACAATTTTGCCTCCGTAGTTGAGGTTCTCTCGCTCTTTACCGGCCATCATGGCAACAGGAAAGCATCGAAAGAACTGCTTGAACTGTCGACGGCCTTCATTGTAGCCTCGGAAACGGATCGAGTCGTTGAATGAGGAGAACTAAGTTAGAGATTCCGAGAAGTCCAAGCGGCAAAAGACTCAGATTGCCGTAGTGCTTTCAACCGAACTGATCAACGTTTGTGGAGAACCAGAGCATTAGTAGCGCCACAATAGGCGCCGGGCTAGACCGAAAATGCCTGGGTCCCCGAGGATATAATCATAACCGCCCGGATTTCTGCTTCAAATTGATTTCGGAATAGCCTCAATCGCTCCTCTATCGGTTGCGCCAGTACCAGTACTCACCATCTCGTCGTCTATCGATATGTGGTTTTGTACTCCCAACGTCATCACGAGATGCTATCTGCACAAGCCTTGGACAGACGCGCGTAAGCTTTGATCCGCCCTCTCTGACCGCCCGCAGCCTTTAAGAAAGCTTGCACTTGGTGCTCGTCGGAATGAGCCAAAACGAGGGTACTATGTACCCTGGCAACCTATTTGAGCCAGACTTCGCCAACCCGCTCAACGGCCAGAATGATGATCTTCGGGACATTTTCTCAGACAATGAAGACGACGACATGGACCACGAGAACATTTTCGAAGAGAATGAGGCGGAGTCTATGAGAGGAACCGCACCGGGCTGGAAAAAGACCAAAGTACGAGGCGAGAATTTAACCCCAGAAATCATAGGGCTGCTCGCTGAGGCTAATTCTACTTTCATTCATCGCCATTTTCCCGAGACAATTGACCTTTTGGAGATTGTTGTCGGTAAAGATCCTAATTGCAAGCGAGCGTACACCTTGCTTGCAATGACCTATGAGGAGATGGGCGATGCAACCAGAGCGCTCAACGCAAAGATTATGGCTCTGCACCTCGACAAGAAGGACCGCGACGGGATGCTGGAAGTGGCTGGTCTCAGTCAGGAGGCTAGACTGTTTGACCAGGCAATTACTTTCTACTCCAAAGCAAACAACCTCGGTGAGCTGGACGAAGAAAGTCTGGAGCATTGGGCAGAATGTTACAAGGAGACGAGACAGTACCAGAAGGCTATCGACACATACACCAAATTGAGGCGAGACCATGACCCCACGCTCCCAAAATATCTTCATCAGATCGCTTTGATGCTGTGTGAGATGGGCCGGATCGCAGAGGCCATCAGCCAGTACGAAGGCCTGCTCCAGAAACATCAAGACCCCCTGCGCCCCAAAGAATACCTCCAGTCGTTTGGCTGGTCTGAGTTGAATATTCTGGCGGAGCTTTATTTGAGGGAACAGTCGTGGATTAAGGGCATTCGAACGGTGAAGCGGATTTCGCGATGGATCCTCGGTCGTCAGGATGAAGAGTGGTGGGAGGAGATCAAAGACGATTCAGAGTTTGATGAACGTAGGTTCAAGGTGAAGCGATTCGACAAGAATCTTCACGGAGATGACAAGTATGATATGCCAATTGATATTCGAGTCAATATCCTTGCATGTCGACTAAAACTCGGAGACAAGGATGAGGCCCCATGGCACCTTAAATTTCTAAAAGAACTCCCGGTGAGCGAATACAGTGACCTGTATCAGAGTGTGGGAGAGAACTTGCAGGAGGCCGAAATGTATGAAGAGGCGCTTGAGTTGTATAAGGCCTACGACAGCATCAATGGACCAGAAGATATCGACATTCAATTGTGGCTCAATATTGCAAAGTGCTATTACGAATTGGGAAAGATTGACGACGCAGAAGCCTACTACAAAAGGATTGTTGAGGTTGACAAGGACAATATCGAGGCGCTCGTGGCAATTGCTGAAATATACGGTTCGAATGGTCGTCATGACGACGCTAAGAAGCTGATTGGTGAAGTCAGAAAGATCCGTGAGAGGCTACAGAACGGCATTGTCGAACAGCCCGAGAATGAAGAGGACACGGCTGCTTTCATCCTCAACAAGCCAAGGACAAAGATCCACAAAAAGTCATATCGGCTCACTCGGGAGGAAAGAATCGAACAAGAGAGGAAGGCTGAGGAGAACGTTGTGTCCAAATACAGAGAGCTTCAGCGGTTTCGAGAGGGCTTGGAAAATGGCAATATCGCTGCTGTTTCTGAGTGGCTGCGAATAGCCTCCGAACTTGTCAACATGTTTTCGTCCATCAAAAAGTTCTATCCTAGTAACAAGGCCCAAGTCTTCACCGGCCTTGTTGTTGCCCGAAAGCGAAAGGACAAGATGAACCTGGACCAGCGAATCGAGGTTTTGACTAGTAGAATCAAGGAACCTTGGTGGGGTAATGAACTGGATGAGGAGGACGAGAAAACGCCTGATACCTTCAGAGGGCTGCATTTTGATGACTGGCTCGATATCTTCCTTCAGTACGCCTTGTCGCTTTCAAAGCACGAGGAAATTCGAGATGCCTACTCCACACTGCATTATGCTGCCACTGCGAACGTGTTTTACATGGACCCCACCAGACTTGAGATGATCAACAGAGTATATTTTGCCTGTGTATACCGGGGACGAGACTTCAAGACTGCGAGCGAAATTGTACGAACATACATCAACTCCCACCAGTTCCACAATGACGCGTTCAGGTTATATGGTCTCTTACTCGCTTCAGGTGCAAAAGCAGGCGAGGTGTACAAGGGCACAAATGTCCAGAAGTACTTTTTGCGTCAAATCAAGGCTGCGGACTCTATTCTACAGGGTAAGGCCATCGCCGGTGCCGCCCGTGTACCGGTGCCCGTTGACCTTCAAGAGGAGAATCCTTTGTTACTGGCACTTTACTCTCACATCATGCTGTTGGGCCGGTCCTATGTGCCCAGTCTGAACTATCTCACGCGAGCAATCGCCGTGGCGCCGAATGATGCCATGCTGCTGTTGACCAATGGAATCGTTCACATTCACCGGGCCATTCAGAGACAGACAACCAACAGACATCTACAAATTGTCCAGGGCTTCTCATTCTTGCTGCAATATTATGATATCAGAAGCGTGATGGGACCGAGTGAGGCTCAGGAGGCGAGCTACAACATGGCCCGGACCTTCCATATGTTGGGTCTCCCCAGCTTGGCTACGACCTATTACCAAAAGTTATTGGATGGACCATCAGTGGAACCTGAGTTTGACTTGAAGAGAGAGGCCGCGTACAATCTACATCTGATTTACATGGTTAGCGGGAATCCGAAACTGGCAAGGAGAGTGGTGGATGTGTATTTGGTCTTTTAAAGCTAAAGCGAGCGAGGGGTGAAGGACTGCATTTAAATTATTCATAAAACACCATAAATTTTAATATACATGCCACGTCAAAAGAAAGGCAGGTCCATCGAGTAGCCTTTCCGCTCATACATCAAAACACCGCCCGCAAGCGAGTCACAACAGCCGACTGCCAAATACTGCCCGTCGCCTCTCGCACCGCTTACAAAGCCGATACCGCCAATGTCTCCCCACACGTCTATAGTCTGATTAAGAGAGTAGTCGTGTGTGTCAATGACAGTGACGTAATCCAGCGGTTCTGCAAACGCTAGAAACCGTCCGCTGGGGTCAAACTTGACAGCTCGAACGGGTATTTTAAGCTTTGACTTGGACACGTGAATTGGCTTCCTAGACTTTCTGAGATCGAAAACCATACAGGTGCCGTCCTGGTTGCCCGTGGCGACGGTATACTCGTTACCCCAGTCACAGGCGAAACCGTAGCGTGAGTGGCCCTTGAGCTCCATCACTTTCTCTTTTCCAATTCTGGCATCCTCTATTATGACTGAGGGTGAATCGCCAACTATTGAGCGAAGTTTCTGGTTCTGCCTGCAAACAGCTGTGCAATTCACATTCCACGGATAATCAGTTTCTTTCACCACACGCATACTGTCCAGCTCCACTTCCCTAACCACTGCATCGTTTGACGCAAAGATCAGCTGTGTATCTGCGATAGTCACATGGTTTGTTATAGCCGAGATATCGTGGGACAGCCTGCCAGAGTAGATTCCTTTGCTCACATAATCATGCTTAACATGGTGGTCATATGTTACGCGGACGATAAACTGGCCGTGGAATCCACCGGCAGCCACCAATCTCGTGTCTGCAGCCATTGTTGAGATCTTGGAGTTCGACATGAAGGCCCAGCCAAGGTTCCGGGTGTTCACTATCGTCTTGTATTCTAACGTTTCAGGATCCAGACACGCGATCCTGAAAAACTCCTCGTTGTCGTACTCCGCCACATATATCGCGTTCTTGGATACAGGGCAAACCAGGTTCCGTAGCTGGTAGTGTCCCACGTTTGGTCGGGGTTCCTTGTATGTACAGTTGTGTTCAAAAATAGCTGATTCTCTGGGCCTGTTTTCGTTGTATTTTGCGCCCTGTTTTCTCAAAAACGGCTCTATTCTCTTGTGTCTTAGTTTTAATCGCAGCTCTCCCGGTATAAACAGACCCTGCTTGTCGTATTTTGGATGAAGTTTCAGAAACTCACTGTCAATCTCTGACGCCCGCAACCGGCTCGATATAATGTCATCGAAGTTCTTCATTGTAATGTCTCCCGTATACTTCAGCTGTGCCAGAAACAGAGAAAAGTCAGCGTCAAAGTCAACATCCTGGTTTTCACGTATAGCTCGGTCGACTTCTATAGCGTTGAACTCCTCCAGTACCCTGCCTATCTCCTGGTCGCTTACTGAATTGGCAATATTGCCCCCATTTATAACTTCTCTGAATATCCTTTCAACAATGCGCCTTCGGTCTTCTCTCCCCGGGTCATCTGAGCTCTCGTCGTTGTCCTCGTCGCTTTCCACGTCGCTGTCCATTTCATCGCTATCGTCGTCCTCGCACTCTTCCAAACCATCACCCATATAACCATCCTCCTCATAAGCTTCATCTCCGCTATTATCACCTTCCTCACACGGGTGTCTTGACGCCTCGCAGTCCATTGCCTCATCCTCCAAATCACTCTCTGCAGTGTCCTCGTGCAACCACCGCATCTCAAATCACCCAGTCATGTGACCGACACGGTATGATTCAGGTATAAAATGCTCGTTGAGGGGCAGACCACTAACTGTTAATATCTCACAAGGCTCGCTTGTTTGCAATCCTGGCAGATCAAGCGGGGGTGAGAGAGTGATGTCGCTGAATGTGTCCAAAGCCGCATGTGCCTCAGGGCCAGCGGCGCGCAGGAAAGGCACATTGACATAAGCAATTGAGATCTCAAAGGCTCTATATACCCCATCATGATCATGTGATTTGTAATGCAACACGGTCAATGCCACTGGCTCAAGAGGGCATAGAAGCGATTGCTGGGGCTTCCAGCGTGTACCTTTCGTCAATCGCGACGACCCTCACTTTCGCCGGAAAACTAAACGACAAAATAAACTTCATATAGCAACCATACAGATAAATATTGGGTTCCGCAGCCAAACCCTTGACTGTCGATACGACCTGCCGTAGAACGTACAAGCGCTCAGGGCATAAGCCTCGCCTTAGTGGCAAATTGAAGCTATAAGTATGCCCAAAGTCAATGTCTGTTGAACTGTTATATTGGCCTGGATTCATAGGACTGATACTGTATCGTTTGCTGTGCCAGACCCTCGAAGTTGAATACCATGTGTCGACGGTCTGATTTGCGAGCCTCATACGATGCGGCTCGACTCTTTCTTTTCAATGAAAGCGGCATTTACGAGTACTACTAGCCATTGCAAGACTATTTCCTGAACGACAATGCATGATGTTGCGGCTCCAGGCGCTAGTGACGGATTACTGTAGAACCCTAACCCCGGAATCATCGATAGCGTAGACAAGCAAAAGTTCGTCACCCACCCTAAGGTCCCTGAACCCCAACCCTGGAATCACCGATAGCAGAGACCAACAATGAAGTTCGACCCGAGGAATCCCCTACAGATTGAGCATCATTCTGACGATGAACGAAACGAGGAGGAACAGCTGTTGGAAGAGGATGTCACGAGCAAACGAAAGAAGAAGGGAGTGAAGCTTGATTTCGCCAGTGATTCCGAAGACGACAATGCGACTTGGAGGGAGAAGCGACAACAGGAGGACGATGACGATATGTTTGCCAGCGACAAGGAGAAGGAGCCAGAGACGAAGGAGGTTGTAAAGTTTGATATGGACAAATTCGAGCGAGATGGTGAGATTACAGCCGCGAACGGCACACACGAATCAGATTCCGATGAGGAAGAGGAAGTCACAGAAACCAACGTTGATGTGAACTATTTCGTTTCAGGAGAATCGGGACACAAACCCAAGAAGGAGCCCAAGATGGAACGGTTCCATCTGAGAAACGACCTTGAAGTAGGTGATTTTGACGTTGACGGTAACTTTTTGCGGCGGGCACAAGACGAACAGGCGCATCAGGACGCCTGGCTGGAAGGACTGAACAAGAAGGAGATCAAGAAAGCAAAGGAAGCAGCCGAGAACCGAAAGAATGCTGAAAAGGACGAGGACTTTGAGTCTAAGGCTAGTCTGATTAAAGAGCTGATTGATTGTCTAAGTATAGGCGAGACGCCGTTGGAAGCCCTGGGGGCTTTAGCGCCAAAGAAAACACACAGAAGAGCAAAGAGGGAACAGAACGGTAATAGCGCGGAGGAGGAAGAGCGAAAGAAGCTGGTTGAAACCATCACAGAGAAATCAGACAAACTCATCCAGCAGGGCTGTGATGTCTACGAGCTGAGCAGAGAGGAGCTGCAACGAGAATACACAAATCAGACGGGCGAGTCGTACCAGGGTACGCAAAGAAAGAGAAAACGCCAGGACAATGATGAGGGTGAGAGGACCCGGGACTCAGACCCAGAATCGTCGTGGGAGTTCAAATGGGACGACCACGACGAGGTCCACGGCCCGTTCCCATTATCGCATATGGTCTCATGGGAGAACGACGGCTACTTCAATGAACGGGTGCAGCTACGCACGGTCGGTGAGCAGGACTTTGCGGTGTATAGTCCTTCCTATTTCTCTATGCTTAGTTCATGATGAGGCACCGGGCCAGACGCGGGCATGTCGCCGGCAGCACCCCAAGCTTCAGGAGGCTAGACCGACATGGTGTAGTCATGCTCAATGCCCGGCGTAACACTGGCAATGAACTTCAAGAAGATCACCAGATACTGGTCCACCCTGATGGCCTCGCTATCATCCTTTGCTATGGTCTCCCAGTCGTCCTCACCCTCGGCTAGGCCCACTTTTGCCAGGTTCTTTGAAATGTCAATTTCAATGTCCTGCTTCTCCTGCAGCCTGGCCTCTGCCCGGTCCAAAAGTATCCGCATCACGTTGGCGTGTCGGCACGGATGAATCGAAATCAGCGTCAGGTCTTCCTCGAACGGCGCCTTTTCAATAGTCACCGTCTTGTTCTTGTAGTCGCTCATGATGTCCTGGAACATCTCGTCCGGCGTAAGCGGGCTCCCATTAGAGTTGAACCCGGACAGGTACAGCTTTGGAACTCTGTAAGAAGTTGAATATGTGATGAACAAGTTGTACGTCCTCGTGGGCTTTAGAGTCTTGTCTGGCGTGTACTCATCTGAATCGGAGATATCCACAATCTCATCAATCTCTTCCTCAGTCACTTCATGAGATATACTCTTTCCCTTTGCAGCCACCCACTCTCCATCATCATCCTCCTCACCTTCGGCCTCCGCGCCTTCAAAATCGGCTGCCCTAACATACGACGGCACGTGACGGGTAACTAGATACTGCTTGTCTTTTGGCAAAAAGTCTCTCCGCTTACTCTCAGGCGCTGGTGCCCACGACCAGGTGGGGAACTTGTAGACCAGGTAATCGCCAGCGGCCACAAACTCTTCGGGCGTGATCTCGCCAGTCTTTTTGAAATTGGACACGTGGCTCACAGGAGTGAGGTATTCCCTCCAGTCACGCAAAGAACTAAGAGCCGATCCGAGCATGTTGATGTGTGTGTTATCAGGGTGAGAGGATAAGCTTATCGGTGGCGCGATCAAAGGGTCACGTCTGGGTTAGGGTGGTCACGTGTGGGGTACAGCAGACAGGCCTTGCAGTTACCTTGTGCTGGATCATGTGCCGTTGATATCTGTGGATTTGAGCAAATTGAGAGGGGCGTTCTGTGAATACAACTGGACTTGAGCTATAGTCAGGCTCGTTTGCAGAGAGAATGAGATACAAGTCATCTCAAACGCCAGCGAAGTACGACAATTACATGCGCGCAGATCACGCTACAGGGCATTGGGGCCACTAAGTCGGGGGTATCATCAATATACGGCAGTCTGAAGGCTAAGGTCTCCAAATGACGCGGACGTGTTGAAGTCAAGGAAGTATTACCGGGCTTTGGTTTCTATTGCTGCCTTCAAGCATTTAATTTTACGGGCACTTTGAGCTGCCGCACACTCTGCGGCGCGTACATCATGTCTCAATCTGGTCTCAGAACGCTTCTGAAGCTTTGCAGTTCACCGCAAGCGTTTTTGCAGAGCGAAAGAAAACTGCAGCTTGAAAAGCTTGACCTGTCGTGGCAGGGCTCGAAGTAGGGCAAAAGAATGAGGTCTTGCCCAGATTCGAACTGAGGTTGGCGGAAAATCCAGATCTTACAATCAGAATCCGCAGTGATAACCAACTACACTACAAAACCGTTGAGGCTAGTTTGAAAGGTAGGTGCTTTGATTCTGCGTTTTGGAGGTCGAAAGAACCGGTTGGCGGAAGTGAACTGCGCATGCAGGGAGAAATGTGAGCCATCACAGTAAACAAAACCCTGCCTAGCATATATAAACCCGATTCTTCCTCTCTCTTCAACTAATACCGCACATTAAAGCTATCCGATGACCCTCGAGGAAAAACTCTTCACCGCCTCTGAGAAACTAGCCGAAACAGTTGAAATGACCGCAATGGTAAACGAGTGCTTCAGCCGAGTGCAGGAAGTCATTGAGAAGCTTGAAAACGACAAAATCCGAGATGAGTTTACCCTCAACGCATTGAGGCTCAAGGTCACCAAACTCGAAGTCGACAGGTGCCATCTGCTCGATAGACTATTTGCGCTGCTCGAACCTACCCAACCTGACATCTATCGCAAGATATTAGACATCACTGGCGGCGATATGTCTTTCGATGATATCAAAGTGCTGGCGCTTGAAAACTTCATGTTAGAGACAGTTCACAGTCTTGTCCTGAAACGCGCTGTCCCGCGAGATTGCGAGCTTAGCGACATAAGCGACCTCAGCATTGCTAAGCTGAACCTGGACCTATCGCCCTGTTCACCCAATTCGACTCCGCCCTCTTATTCGCTGGCGTCGCCAATGTCACCGCTCGAGGAGAAGGCCTCCAGGGTGAAACCTTTCAAGGGATTCGACTTTCCCAGCCTTAATCTTAGATAATATCTTTTTGTCCTTCCAGTCAAAGAGATGAAAGATAGAATGTATGACATCACAAGGCGCGCATATTAGCCACCCCCACAGCGATCTTAGCAATGCGAGGTAACCCTGTAACACAGGTCTGTACGCTAACTTGTTACCCCTCCCGTACGAGGGCCGTGCAGCCCGGGCTGCAAGATGAGCCCAAATCGTGATTGCTGATATACACTACACTGTTACAGAACGTGAACTACACTAGATTCTATGAAATTATGCCTTGTAATGTCCTCTTCAAACACTGCCCAGTTTCTGACTTGGTGTCTTGTCCTTGTCTTACCCCACACACGCCGACGCATGCACAGCCGTACACCCGATCGCCCAACAGTACCCTAACCCTCTCACGTGACCGATTGATAACACCACGTGACCTTGGCTCCTGATAATCAAATGGCCACTGATTTGCTATCTCCGCGTTCACCCGAGCACACAACCAGACCTGATAACCCGCGATTTGGGCACTCCCGATAGGAAACACCTTAACGAATAAGGCCTGTATCTCTGGTTAATAAGAGATGCCCTCGACCAGGCCCTTCATTTCTTTTCTGTTTGGTCTCAACCAAAGCTATAGTCGGCCGGTGGAGCGGCCTACTTCGGAGCGGCCCAAGAAAACGCCCACGACGGCGGTACCGAAGCCGACTTACACGCCACCGACCGCCCCGTTACCGATCAACCCTGAGAGGAGAAACTCGTCCAGTTCATTGAGCACTTCACCCCAGGAGAAATGGTGGATAGGCGGACGGACAGCAGACGGAGGAGAAAAGTACTACCGGCTGCCAGTCACCAGGAGGAGGAGTTTCGATCGGACCAGCTTGGATAGGCTCTCGATATAGCTGTCAGTTTGTCAAAGCTGAGTGCAGCAACCGCGAGGCATACTATCCTTATCAAGACCAGCACCACAGGCGGACAAGCGCTGTGAGACGAGAATACTATCACTGGAGATTTAGCTAGTATTCTTGTATGAACATACTAACATGAACAAACACGATCAGTCTATGGACGCATGCAGTGCGCAGACAACTTATAACCTATTAGCCAGGCTAGTTCAGCTCATTTTGAAATGCAAAGAGTTTTTCGCTTGCTTCTCGTTTGCTCTCGTTACCGTTGCCTCTCGTTTGTCTTCTCGTATTCTGCCTCGGCGTTTCTAGCGCAGAAAACCGGACTCGGACATCGGCTCAGCGTTCGTCCGATGCCGAGTTGAACGTGAGAGGAAGCTATCCATACAGCCTCCAACATAGGGCGATAGATGCCATTCTTGTTCCTACCGACCTGGCTAGTTACTTAAACTTTCTGGCTGACACATGCATAATATACCCTAAATGCTTGGCCTGCTACATAACATTGCTCAAAAGGGCATTCATCACTTGGCAGCTGAAACCGAATCCATCGGATAGATTCACCACGCTATAACCGTTTGCCGCTATGGTTGGCAGTCAGTGAATGTGTAGTTTGATCATCGCCACCATCTGTTCTATGCATGGCGATACTAGAGCCAATATCATGTTGCGTCTACTCACGTGGTGTCATAAGTTAGACTGCATGAGCTAGATCTGGTAACCTAGCATGATTTAAGACGAAGGAGGCAAAGATGTGACTACAAGCATAGCGTACAAGTAGGACCAGCATACGACGAGCAAAATGAGAGCTGTGAGGTTCGAACTCACGCCTCTTTCGAGACTAACAATCGCTTTGTAGTTGTGTAACCACAAACCTGAAGCTAGCGCCTTAGACCACTCGGCCAAACTCCCATTTCGAATTTGAAAATTGTCAAATACTCTAGTAGGCGAAATCAGGGTTAGGGTCCGCCGCAGGAGGTGCGGCGCTCGCGGCGCTGGAGTTTCTCCGAAACGTAAGATGAGGAGAACTCGTACTTCTCAAACTAAGTATTTATGTTTGGGCGCGCTATTGGGACTTTGGGACAATGCGGGTGAGTGACTCGCTAACAAGGTTGATGGTACTGATTCTACAAAAAAGGCTATCTGAAAGATACAGGTAGACTATAAACAGTAGAGATATACCGAGATTGAGTCGAACGTGGGCGGGAGGTGGTGCCGCATCAGTTCGTGGTTTTTCACAGCAAATCCGGTTAATATTTTAAGATCGGTCAACACAGCTGGCAGGCTTGCAGTGCGGCCAATACACGAACTCCAAGTCTAGCTTCTGCGCCGTATTTACTTACATAGCCTAATAATAATAATAATAATAATATATCGAGTTTATAGTCCAGGCTATGTAATTAAATACGTCGCAGAAGCTAGACTGAAGGTCGTGTATTTGGCCGCACTGCAGGCCCT
>JAJLUQ010000120.1:0-19530 GCA_030564385.1 Blastobotrys robertii | reverse complement strand
AGTTACAGTTGTTGGTCAAAGTATCGATGACAGTGTCGACGATAGAGCTCAACGCCGGGAACAGAATGTTGCACAGCAAACAGTCGTTCAGATCGTTTCCAGCAGTATCAAGAAGTTCACAGACACATGGAATCAGGCCAATACACTTGGCGACATCTGCGACTGCGGCGTTACACTTGTCAGTACAATCGGACTGAGACTGAGCTGGAACACAAGTGGCAGTGGAAACAGCAGTACCTGTAGAGGTGCCAGTGGTAGTGCCGGTGGCAGTAGTGTCAGTGCCAGTGGTAGTGCCGGTGGCAGTAGTGTCAGTTCCAGTGGTAGTACCAGTAGCGGTAGTATCAGTGCCGGTAGTAGTACCAGTAGCGGTAGTATCAGTAGCGGTAGTAGTACCAGTAGCGGTAGTATCAGTGGCAGTGGTGTCAGTAGTAGTAGTAGTGCCAGTGGCAGTGGTGTCAGTTCCAGTGGTAGTGCCAGTGGCAGTGGTGTCAGTGCCGGTGGTAGTACCAGTAGTGGTGGTGCCAGTGGCAGTGGTGGTGCCGGTGGAAGAGGTAGTGGTAGCGCAAGGAGCCAACGTCTGAGCTTTGTAGTTACAGTTGTTAGTCAGGGTGTCAATAACACTGTCAACGATAGAGCCCAACGCTGGGTACAAAATGTTGCACAGCAAACAATCGTTCAGATCGTTTCCAGCAGTATCAAGAAGTTCACAGACGCATGGGATGAGACCAACGCACTTGGCGACATCTGCGACTGCAGCGTTACACTTGTCAGTACAATCGGCCTGAGACTGTGCTGGTATGCAAGTGGCAGTGGAAGCAGTACCTGTGGTAGTGCCGGTGCCGGTGGTGGTGCCGGTGCCGGTGGTGGTGCCAGTGCCAGTGGTGGTGCCAGTGCCAGTGGTGGTGCCCGTGCCAGTAGTGTCAGTTCCCGTGGTAGTACCAGTAGCAGTAGTGTCAGTGCCAGTAGTAGTGCCGGTAGCAGTGGTGTCAGTGCCAGTCGTAGTGCCGGTAGCAGTGGTGTCAGTGCCAGTGGTAGTGCCGGTAGCAGTAGTGTCAGTGCCAGTGGTAGTGCCGGTAGCAGTAGTGTCCTTGCCAGTGGTGGTGGAAGTGGAGGTGGTGGAAGCAGAGGTGGTAGTGCCGGTAGCAGTAGTGTCCTTGCCAGTGGTGGTGGAAGTGGAGGTGGTGGAAGCAGAGGTGGTAGTGCCGGTAGCAGTAGTGTCCTTGCCAGTGGTGGTGGAAGTGGAGGTGGTGGAAGCAGAGGTGGTAGTGCCGGTAGCAGTAGTGTCCTTGCCAGTGGTGGTGGAAGTGGAGGTGGTGGAAGCAGAGGTGGTAGTAGTGCAAGGGGGCAAGGAAGTTGGAGCCTTGTAGTTACAGGAGCTAGTGAGCGTGTTAAGCAAGCCGCTGACAACACTCTCCAACTCTGGGAACAGAACCACACAGAGCAGACACTCGTTGACGTCGTTTCCGACGTCCTTGACAAGGTTGCAAACACAGCTGGTCAAGCCGAAACAAGCCAATGCTTGGGAAGCGGCGGAGGTACAAGATGTAGTACAGTCACCGATCGACTTGCTTGGAGCACAGGTGGGCTGGGCACTACTGCCGGTTGTAGTAGCTGCCGTGGCTGCGACAGCCAGCAGACTAAAGCCTGTAAGGGACGAGAATTTCATTTCTTTCTGGATTAGTTTCTGTGCGGCGTGCGGCGCTTCTAGCATAATTGCAGCAAATACTCACCTCCCGGGTTATAAGGCCACAAAAATTAAAGTATTAAGATAAAAGGTTGAGTAATAGTTTTGAGCAAAGGTTGGATCACTCGATGGATGTAGTGATTGTGGTGTGACTACTTGTTATTCGTAGTGCACAGGGTATAGGGTATACACTTGAAGAACAGATGATTCCAAATCCTTGGTGAAGAGAGTGCGGGTTCAATGCTTATATAGGCGTGGTGTTGAGGAATGCGATTAGAATGCCAGGATAAAAACAAACATTCCGCCTCATCGTCGGCGAAAAGAATTGTACGTTGATCGATCATCTCACTTTCTCAGCTGCTGGAACGAAAAGCAGCTTTCTTTTTCGATAACGCTTGGCGTACTATTACAGCGTTAGTCTGCAGCGTGTAATTCTCATTGGTTCTGGTTCCCTCTTGCCCTACCACAGGCTGCTCTTCTGTATTTGGTGCTTTGTTAGTTAGTGAAGCCGTGATACCATCAACCCTTCCACCCCGTCATAGGGACATTCCCATCGATAACCTCCTCCCGCTCGGACACGCATCGACGGTCTGGGTGTTTTGCATGATCGCCCTGATTTTCCCTGTTAAAAAGCGGGCCCACCCCACAGAGGTGGTGGGCGACCAGCTACCAGGGTCTCGAAGCCGCGATCGCTTACATCACGCCTGTCTTGGATAGGCAAGGATCATTCCCAGCCGGGAGCCTAGTATGATTGGCTGCGTGTTCCTGGCACTTGCCACATTTAGCCGCCAGCGCCACGTAGGTACAACGTAGCCCATGTTGCATGGCGACAGTGCATGGTACCTGGCTTAGCACCAATGCGGTTACCTGCTGGTCTTTCCGAATTGGATTTGAGGAAATGGGTCTGGTAGATCTGATGATCTTGATCCGCGCCAATTAGCTATGGTAGGAATCGAAATGAGTTAGGTTTAATTAGCGAGGTCTAAATTGGGAGAGACGCGCGTCCCCCGTACGTCCCATACTACTGATTTATCTGAACTACTACTCTACTAATCTTCTATGAGGGGAATTAACTGATTAGTCACGTGCTGTTTGTGCGTACAGAACAAATTCTTCGGGGTATAATTGAATCATTCCACGGCTAAAGGGCGTTAAGCTAATAATTACCTTCACCAGTGTCAGCTTCAACGTCGCCGCGGAATGAGATCATACCGGAAGGAGAATTACTGTGAGAGAGCTAAACGAGAGCGATCGACCGTCGCCAGATCGTGTCTCGGTGCACTGGAATGGATCGGGTCTCCCACCCATCCACAACTTATCTCCTCCAGCCTAATCTCCATTTCCCTCTACATACTAAGCATCCCTGCATCGCCCAGTCCACACGGGTCTATGCTGTGGTTACCGATCCATATAAACATAGACTGGTCGGTAGCAGTGGCGGCACCCCATTCGATACCGCCGCGATCACCTGTTTTAGTCATTAATTACGGACAGACAGACCGTTCCTTGTCCAGCGGGCAGCGGGCAACCGGATATGAGTATTGAAAGACACAGCAAAAACGTCCTCTAACCATTGTGATGTGCACTAGCACGTACTGCGCTTTGACCAGGCCCCGATCCAAAGCCGGTGCGTAGTCTGTATCGTGGCGGCGTTGAGTCGACGAATCTGTACACAGCTATATAAGTATAGCGCCAATCGTTAAAGTGACAACGTCCGAGATTCATCGCTACGGCAACCATTGTGTACTGAAACCTTCGTATCAGAGTGAACCCCAAAGCGGCCTGTTATTCAAACCTCCAAATAGGACCTCAACGAGCGTACCGCCAGGTTGGGATTGTCTTCTTGGCTCATTAATTGCTCTGGCTCACGCGGTACGTGATGCCCCGACATATGCATGCGCGATGATCCTGAATTTTACCACAGCTTAACAGTTATTACATTTCGACAGGAACGCGCTTTGAACTGGAACGTTGCGTTTCCCGGAGGTGCGGACATGTCCCCAGAAGGCGGGGTAGAGAACAAGGCAATTTAAATATTCTGAGACAAGATGGATTAGGCTAGCTAGTAGAGGATAAGGCACGTGCTTGTGTTTTAATTTCGGCATCCCGGACATGCTGAACCTGTAGAGCTTTACATTAATTGAATCTGTTAAACTGGACATACATTAATATTGCTTCGATCAGTACCTTCTTACACTATCACCAGCTAGCGCCATTAGACCAACATGCAAAAGTCACTGAACCATCACAAACCTATAGGTCATGCCTTATTGCAATCGACGAAGTGACGTTAAGACCAATGCTGGCATGTGCGTAACAGGCATATTGTCAATTCGGAAACTATTTATATGAGTATTTAAGCTATACACATGCGACCCTGGGATCTATAATACCAGTATCTCACTTCGAGCAGTCAATTAATAACTCAACATCGCACAACGATATAAACACTTATCGTCGACGGTATACGCCTACAATTGAATTGCAGGTTTAGAATAAAATTCCTGTCATCTTAATTTTATGACTTCTTGCAAGATCGATGTCAGGTATAGCTCGTGCAGTGATTCAAAACAGCCTGTTAGTTATGTAAGTATTTTAATATTAATGAGTCCCAGCTCATCCAGAATGCATACCAATTGGTAGAGTGCTATTCGCGATTTTTAGTGATTGAATAGCCCGCTGCGCTCACGCTTAGATAAGCATGGCGATAGCGACGGCGGCAACGAGGCCACCAGCGACCTTGGCGACAGAGCCAGAGTTGGCCTGTGCGACTGGAGCGGTTGGCACCTGGACAACAGAAGCGGTACCGTTGTGTGGCAGGACGGTAACTCCTGGAGCGACAGTGACGGATGGCTTGTTGGTGTAGACTGGAGCGACTGGGGAGTTGGTGACGACTGGGGCTGGGAAGCCAGTGACAACTGGGACTGGAGAGCCAGAGACTGGGGAGACAGTGACTGGGGCTGGGTTGCAACCGCCTGGGCAAGAGGTGATAGTCTCGTAGTAGGTGGAGACGTGGGTGGTGTAGACAGTTCCGTTCTCAGTCATGGTCTTTGGGCAGACCGTAGCGACAGTGATGGTGGTCACGGAGACTGGGGTGCCGGATGGGACTGGAGAGTAGGATGGAGCTGGAGAGTAGGATGGGACCGGGGTGTAGGTTGGGTAAGGAGTCATGGAGTTGCAGTCATCAGAAGAGAAGACAGAGGACCAGGCAGATGGCAGGGCAGTGTAGGTAGTGGTTGGGATAGCCAACTGACAAGACTGGGTCTGGGATCGCTTAGGACAGTTGGAGAAGAAGGATCCAATGGAGGACTCAATGAACAGGTGCAGGTCGACGTAGAGGGTGGCGCACAGCAGGCAGGCCTCAATCTCCAGGTCAAAGGACTCAAACAGACCACAGACACCGTGTCCCAAGGTCAGAGAAGACTGGATCTTGATGGAGGCGAGGCCACAAGTGTCCATGCAATCCTTCTGAGAGACTTGGTTAGTGGCAGTTGGGCAGGCGGTCAGAGTGGTGGTTGGAGTTGGGGCGACGGTGGAAGCTGGCAGGGTGAAGGTGGTGGCAGTTGGGCAGGCAGAGATCAATGGGGTGTATGGGCAATGCAACAGGGCCTCGCCGACAGCGCCGTCAATGATGTGGTGGACAGCTGGGTACAGGGCACCGCACAGCAGACAGTCGCCTAGGTCGGTGTCAATGTCGTCAATCAGGGCGCAGACACAGTCGTGCAGACCATCGCAGCCGTTGACGTGCAGAAGAGCTCGGGTGCATCGAGAGATACAGTGAGCCAGGGTACCAATGACACCGACAGCCTGGTCGTGGTTGTCGTAACAAGTTGGAGTGACGGTGGCCACAGCAATAACCGATGGAGTTGGCTTCTCCCAGTGGGCGGAGGCAACACCGGCCGCCAGAGCGAAGGCGGAAGCAATCTTGAGGAACTGCATATTAGTATTAACGAGGGACGATGGGTTGATTAACGAGAGTGAGCTATG
This sequence comes from Blastobotrys robertii, assembly GCA_030564385.1. Classification (NCBI taxonomy): domain Eukaryota; kingdom Fungi; phylum Ascomycota; class Dipodascomycetes; order Dipodascales; family Trichomonascaceae; genus Blastobotrys; species Blastobotrys robertii. Next base: position 13,859 of record JAJLUQ010000120.1, on the reverse strand, counting down.
AAGCTGTTAGGCTGTTTGGCTGTATTAGTTTGATGATGATTGATGGAGATCTGGCCATCTTATATAGGCCGTCGCACTTGCTTCCTTGCCCTGTTTCTAGTCCATAATCGTCGCCAAGAATCCCCACTGGGTGCATTGAAGCCGTGCAAAAAGAACATACTCTGTGGGAACTCTTACGCCTGGACTGGAAGGACCCTCGCGGGCAACTCGGAGATTCGTCTCATCCACCTTTCTCCGACGTGGTTTCACCTCATTTCTCCCCACTCGACCCATTTCGAGTCATGCAGGAACCTCCACCGTCGGTATTGTCCTCAGAAACGGCGGCCCACGTGACTCAAAAATATAGCGGAGTAGATCAGTTGCCGTGGAGACATAACAGGTTAGGGTCATGCAGGTCGCGCGCGGCTGGTACCACACTGGGGAAAACGAAGGCAGCCATTTTCCATCGTGCTGGCAAGTTAGGTACCTATTACATGTAGTGCTTAACACTTTGACGAGTTTACCCCTTTTTCTTTCACCGCCACGGCGCCTAACAGTCACAGTCTAAGCGCGCTATCGTAAAGACACAAACCATGATCACTCTCATGCTGGGGTCACGTGCGACCCATCTCTGCAGTTAACCGACGACGTCCGTAGCTTGTGTTTCAGCCTTGTAAGCCAGTCCACCTAGCCCCGGCGTACAGCCCGACCCTGGAACGGCTTTAGCCGGGGACGATGCTAGCGGCCCGTTTAGGTGCCGCGGAGGCAAAGGAGACGCGTACCTGTGGTCAGCGCAGAGAAAAGTCGTAAGCAGGGTGCAAGGCTTGACTAGGGTTTGGATATAACGGTTAGTGTGGCTATGGCTAATTGGTCCCGATATGGGTCTTGAAGCGGACGCGGCTGCACTTCAGACCAACTTCACCTACACATAACGGTTCAAAACGTGTCAAACAACAGTCTCAGAGGCACATTAGCGCGAATTAGGCAGTCACAGTAGATTCAGGTACAGTCACTCCTAATTGTGCACGCTTGGCATTCACCACCGACTTCCTGTTCTCGCGGGGTTGTGGCTGAGCGCTTCTCTCACCGCTTCGGAATTCCCGCCAATAGGAGTCCGAAACGGCGACACTGAAACGGCCCAGAGCGAACACAGGGACTGTTCAGGTACGAGCAGGAATTTTTTAGCCTGCTTTTCGGACCTTAATTTCCTTTGCGTGAGAATCTGATCTTGGGCCTGGATCTGAAAATTTTCACCTAAGCCTAGCGAGAACCCAAGCTAGGATACATGCCAGATCCCCCCCTGACCCTGAACGGCGCCAGCTAGGAACTTGCGTCCCACGAAGGGAAATTGAAAGCGAGCTGGTGAGTGTAAATCCGAGTCCTAGCTTCATCACCTTCACATTCACCATATTATGGCGGCCGCTGACCGCATCTGTGACTGGTGTGCAATGGCGACGTGGGATGTGCGATGACCTGCACGTGGTTTGACAAGTTGAAGGCAATGACAGCGGTGATCCCCCTGAGACGACTCAAACACGAGAGACGTTGCCGGGACGGAAACATGCTGGTGGCAGGCATTGTGCTTCCAGTTCACGCGTGTATCAAGAATCGGCCACGGATGTGCACGAGCTATACTGGTTGTCGGATCCAACAGTTTTACTCGACGTTCAGCTTAAGCCTCAGAATGACCAAATAGAAGCCCAAACTCTCCGCGGAAACACTGCACAAAACAGTTTTTGTTTCATGGTGAGCCTTGCTCGCTATCGGCGTCTACTGGTTGTCTCTTTCTGAACGCCTCGGTGTCTTCATCTGATTATTATTCCACCAAATTCTGCTCGCAATGATGTTGGTATACCAGGTCGGCGCGGTATCAGCTTCGGGTTGTGTAGCAGACCTTCCACGAGCTCACCCTGTTGTTAACACCAGGCGCTGAGAATCAAGCAGCGCTGAGATGCGACATCCACTCTTTCTTGCCGGTGCCGGGTGACGATTGTGTACAGTCTCGTCTTGGATTAAACCGCTGCGTGAACCAATCGTAGGTTGGCCAGCCACAGGAAGAACTTGTTCTCTGAGGTACAGTTCATGCACCGCGTGACCGCCATAAAAATGCTAGTACAGTGAACACCTCACACCGGCTTTTCCGGCCCGAACCATTTGGGCCATCACAGGAAACCTAGCCGATCTACACGTTGATCATAACTCGATCTACCTCATCCGCAGCGATGTGAGAGTTGGCCAGATCCCGTTCAAGACGAGGGTCTTCGGATACCACGGCTACATCCGAACTGGACACGGACAGGGGCCTGAAGATCTTGGCTGCGTGCCAACGGCTATGTGCCACAGTGGACCCTACATGCAAGGGTTCATTGCGCATGACGACGCGCGTAAGCACGGGAAATGTCCTCTACCTTGATAGAGTTAGCAAGGCTTAGCTGTTAATAGCACTCCGGTCTCGGCATGTCCTACACTTACTCGCACTGCCAGCACCGCCCGGCGCCCAGGATCTTCTGAAACGTGGGCCCAATGTCGCAATCTGTGCACTCAGCCACTGTTATCGCGTGCTATCAAAGAGGTCTTGGCGCAAGGTGGTCTTCTGTGCGTGGATCAACAAATTGTCATTTCTCGGTTGCGGCTTCCAGGTGTTGGTCGGAAAGGTTCATCATACGCGTTGGCCAGAAGTTTGCAGCGAAATGGTGAGGTTTATGTGCGGCAACGCGCCCTTTTAGAAGAATCCGCTGCGATGTTTCAAACGAAGAGTTTTTCCTGGGGTCGGAACTCCAATGCCCCGAGACCTGCGCGCACCTGAAACTTCCGGAACGTTTATCCGACGCAGGACCAGCCGGGGGTCCGCGTGTTTTGTTCCAGAGATATCGACGGAATTCAGGCCGGCAAGGACAGCACGGCGGGATTTTTTTCGACACAAAGATTCACTCCGGAGCACAGCGCACAGTGATGTATCGTAGCGGTGAGAACGGCAAAAAGTCTACAGCACCTCCTGTTCCCACATGGTCTCCCACCGTAGTACTGAGTAAGGCTCTCTCAAGGTTGACTATGATTGATCGGACGGGGAATCGTATTTTCTTGAGGATATGGCCGTAGACGAGGAAGTTGGGGATCTGGGCAATCATGAGCGGTGAGTTGGCGAACTTTCCCGGCCCAGAAATGCTAATTTTTAGTGCGATCGTGAGATTTTGAGTAATATAGTGTCTCAAAGTGGCCACAGTGCAAAATCTGTGTTTTCCGGCAGAAATTGTGAAATTCAGAGTAAGCGCGCCTGGAATCTACAATAAGTGAAATAAGGTTTTAAGCCTACACTAATGCCATGCTAGAGGAGAAATCGCACACTGTCAACAACAGTCGACAACAAACACAACCGACAGGGCCTGCAGTGCGGCCATATATGACCCTCAGTGCAGCTTCTGCGACGTTTTCAACTGGGCCGGCCATGAACCCGATAACTCGTTGCTAGTACTATATATAAGCCTCCACACCTCCCGATATCCCTGACATGGCCAATGGCTCGTTGATTTGTTGTTGCGCATCGACCCGATTGCCCGAGCCCGAGTCGTGCTGTCGCGCCAGAAACTATTTCGATCTTAGATTTTTCAAAGGACGTAACACGCATACGTCAGCACAGTGACACCGAATCAGTCGATCATCGATCAGTCTTCTTGTTCCATGTTCTTATCAGCATTGTGAACGACTAGACCGTGAATTCCCTAGGCTCAAATCTTCAAGATCATGCATGCCATAGCGATCTCTATATATTGTCCCGTATCCTGAAGTACATGCACCATCGGATCGGCTTTCCGACCATGAATCTTTTTTGTCCCTCGGCGCTAGCTCCTACCCCGCTATAACGAGGACTCTAACTGTTACCTGTTCCGTACGCATTAGCTCTCTGCGTTCCGTCTACTGCCGTCATAATTTCCGTCGCGCCCAAAGAATAAGATGCAGGGTCACAATCAGTGCACACGTGCATAAACGATAGATGTACATTAGCATTATAGCATACTGTGCCAAAGCACGGGTTAGTTAAATAAGGCCCAAGGGCGGTGTGCGGTCATAAAGCGTATTCTAGGTGCGAGGGGAGTCAATCTGGTGATTGGTATGATGATGTGGTGATGATGATATGATGAGTAGATGATGAATGGGTGGCTCGTACAGTGCATCGCAATTAATACTGTCAGATGGCCGGAGGCTATGAGGCGTACTCAAACTCTCCAAACCCCATAAAGCTCTGCTGCTGTGGACTGCAGGCCGCAGATAATTGCTGATTCGTCAGTTGGGACTGCTGCCATAGCTCCTCCAGGGAAGCACCAATGTCCTGGTTGAACAGCATGAAATCTGCCTCCTTCTTCTTTTCCGTCCTCTTGTGCTTATTGTATGGCATTGGAGTCTCATCGCTCGGGCGCCTGTGATGGTGTGTTCCGGCGTGGTGAATTGGCTCAAGCAACTGAGGAGAAATCGAAGTAGGCGATAGAGACGTTGTAGGCCAGGGCTCAAAGTCCACCAGTGGCTCCACAAGCGGTTCCATTTGAGGGCTGTCGGCTGGAGGCGTATCTGGGTGCGGTAGAGACGCTTGTGTAATTGGCGTATCGCTCTCCTCGTCACTGCTCCTATCTTCTTGCAGTAGGTGAATAATGTTATTTATAGAAAAGTCCTTGTTTTGTGGAATGCAGTGGGAAACGTCCTGGTTGTTGGCTAGCTTGGTCACCAGGTCAATTATGCCATTCTGGAGGATATCAATCCTACTCTCAAGCAGTTCAACGTAATCGCTCGAATACGTCTTTTCCAGCTGCTTTTTCTTTTCGGTGTAGGTGCAGATTTTGTTGTCCTGGTTGCATTTCAGGCATGGTGTCCGGCCATCACACTGAGTTAGCAAAATTCAAGCATTTCTCACCAATAGAGTTCACATCATTCCCTATTCCCACACCTGGTTTTTTCAATCCTATCCTTATCGTTCTTCGCTCACCTTCGTCTTCTTCATTCTAAATTAGCCCTTGTACTTTGTCATCTCATCTCCTCTCGCCCAAAAATCATATCTGATCCATCTCTAATCTTATCAGTCACGTGACAAATCCCGACAACCCGTACCCTGCATCGGTGCAGCCTCACAAAGTTTCGCCGTCATCACGTAAGCATTAGTATACCACCCACTCCAGACAGTACCGTACAAGAAACAATCGTACTACACAGTCGTACTATGGTGGTACAGTACCATTGCCACATGCTGCCTCTGCATTTCAATAGCTTCGTACCGCCAAGCTTGTCCACATCATATCCACGCCATGGAATTGTACTCACCTACACGAATCGCACGCCTTGCCAACACGCTTCTTCTTATCCCTATCTTCCAGCATTGTAATCAAGTTCGTGGCCTTCTCAATAGCAAGTCAAACACCGCCTCAGCACCGGCTCCTAGTGATTATATTCCCTCTCTGAAACTTTCTACTCAACCCCGTTGTGATAGCTTTTATATATACTCGGACGATGTAATTTCAGAAATTGCTTTTTCCGGATGTTTCTTTTGAGCCTTGTTCCGGGTTGCTAGCATGCTTACTCATCTGCCTCACAACATCACTAATCAGCGCCACCCATTAGTGTTGTTCCGAGGCTTCATCGAATGTGTTTATCTAGACTAAACTGTCTCTCTCTCACTACTCGCTATCCTCGTTGCCCTTTCGCTCTGTTGCTATTACCGGAGCATTCATCGGAAATGCGTCGGAAGGCCGGTCGGGATCTGTCCCGGGTCACGTGACGCCGGGGCCGGTTGCAAAGACAAGTCAGTTAAAATCACAAACTTCGGATACAAGATTCCGTTTACCCGACCTGAGTTTTTGATGGCCCAGTGTTTCTGATCAACACAGTGTGGGCCTGGCGACGTGCATGTCTGGTACACGTATGATATAACCTTTATTACACTACTAGAGTACGTTCTTTGAACAATGAGTGCTATACGCAGTCGCTATGAGTACCCTCCTACATGCCCAAAGCATCACTATTCATTTCGCTCATAGTGCCTGTGCGCTCGTGGTGAGTTGTCGTATTTGTATACTCACCATGCCGGCCGGCCCTACCTTTGCCGATAGACCGACGCGGCCGCGCCCGATGACCTGTGACTGAGCTACCTGACTAAGCTACTTACATAATAACCCGATATACAGCGCCATCCCCTGTTTTGCACACACATACAAAAGGCGCTGGATTTCCGGTGGTCGGAGCCTTATTATTTTGGAAGGTCAAATACCGGCCGTTGACGGTCGGTGATGATTCAAATGGAAGATCGACATGCACACTGTGGAATCTCGGGAAGGTTCCGAGTGGGGGGATAGCTGTATGATCACACGGGTGCTATAAGGGTTCAATGTTTGGTGTGCGTCATATCTGATGTTTTTTTCTGATGTTTTTTCTGATGACTTGATGTTTATCTGATGTTTTTCTAATGTTTTTCTAATGTTTCTAATGTACGTTTATCTCGGCACTCACCAGGTACTAACTTCAGCTAAATGTAAATTGGTGCTTAAAGGACAGCGGTGAGCGAGCAGCAGTTTTTTTCAGTGGTGTTGTAAGTAATGTACCTGAAAACGTGGGGTGAGAATTTTGAATTTCTTGTCAAGATTCCGCAATTAGCGGCTGATCGGCCTGGCAAATCCCGATTGACCGACAGCTAGATCTGTTACACTCCATTAACGCCATATCAGAAGGCTATTTGACACATTTCCCGCTCTGGCACCCTAACGGTTACACTTCTGTGAGGTCATAATGCATACCATCACCTTCAGAAAATGCCGGGTAACGCGAAAATCACATCCTCCTCGACCTGGTTTTTCTTTTTGGTACCTGTTTGGGACAATGCCTGTGTGTCAGTTACAGGGTTGGCAGGGCAGGGGTTTGTCACGTGTCGCACGGCTGGGCATTGAAAATAACCAACGGTTAGTACATCGTAGTTTAGGATTGTGGTGGGACAGCTACCATAGGTATATGGGCCGCTGCATCGCGATAACTAATTCCTTGCTCATTTTTCCAGTATCAGCATGACTAATAATTGGTAACATGGTGAAGTTTAAAAATAGCGCCATAGATTAATGATCGCGATGCAGGTCAAAGCTACTGTCCGCATCGGGTGCACGTCGTACTAGTACCCCGCCGTGAAATGTCACAAAAACCTACATTTTGGCGCGCCGTTGACAGCAAGCATGAGCGCGGGCGGATAATTCCGAGAAGCAGTGTCTAACTCGAGACGCGGTCATCTATACCTTAGCCTTGCGGTTAGAAAGATACGAGACATGACATCTGAGGCATCACACGAGGCTGTACAATAGAGAGACACACTTCACACCATTGTACGTAAGATAGCATATGAGACCTTGCAACAAATGATTCACTCTATCTCTGAGACGGGGCAGCCAGCTCGGCCCGGGAAGACGCACGCTCATAACCATGTTTAGCTAGAGTTACGGGATTTGATTGCAATCACGATTCCGGAAACATCACGGCGCGCTATAATAATGTTGGTATTAATGTGTCTGCGATGTCCTGCAGGGCTGTCTCGGAAGTTTCGGAGTGCGCTGTGGATCCCGAGAATGGGTGCTACGCTCAGGGGTTGGCCGAGTGGGTTGGCCGACTGCCATCCCACTGACGGATAACGAGATTCCGATGAGTCTAGAACGTGTGGCGGAACAACATGGCGCCGCGTCAAATTTGCTGGGCATGCCACGCGCATTAGGAGCGAGCCTTCCCGATTCGGAAATGGTTATCCAAAAGGGGAAGTGGAGAGCAAGGCATTTTCCTTATTGATTGCTTGTTTTCTGATCCTACGTGCCGTCACCACTATCCCTGTTATAAAAATAGCGTACCAAAGCTTTTATCTTGCATGTTTTGCGGTATTAACACTGTTCTGCAAGGCATCTGCAACACCTAACGGTTTTCCGAACAAACAAGGAGGGTCTACGTATTGCGCATGATGACTCGATCGGCCCGTCATGAGTCGCCGAAGAGGTTTCCGGTCGGAAAGGCTTAGCGCGGGGAATAGTCAAGGCCACGATGGGACAGGTGTAGTACCTTCGTGAATTCACAGTGAGTTGAACGATCAGGATCAGTGTGGGTTGTGCATTGAAGTCAAAAGATTACGTACGCTTAGCCGTGTACGTCGCTCAGCCGTGTTACGAATGACATGCATGCTAACACTGGAGTAACCCCAGGTCACATGCTGGCCAAAAACAGCTGACTAAATATCACAGCCACATAATATGCACCCATAAAGGTTTTATCCTCGTAACCAGGTTACACGTCGAATTCCGCAAGTGCATGCGCGATATCATTTATTATGCTGCATGACTGCCTTGGTTTCACACGCGCAGTCTAACCGTTCAAGTGTGCAGCCAAATGAGGCCAACCTTTCAGCTACGAAACAGCCCTCTGCCACTCACAGTCAAACTGAGACTTTGTGAGCTAAGCTTTCGGAATTCGTTCGGACCTGCACCAAGGCCTGGACCCGGATAAACTCTGGCCCGGGTAAATTAAACTAGGGACGTCCGATGCCCAATTCCTGAGATAAACAGAACCCCTTGTTGAACAAGACAAATCTTTCTATGTACAGAAGTTCCAATAGCCGTAAATCTACGGAACTGTGATGAATACCAGTGTGATGCTGAAGACGGTCAAGCGTATCCTGCATTATGGGAAACTACGAAGCTAAACGACACCTACTTCGAGCAGTCCTCGGATCTGGACCTGAAGTTTGTACTCAACACCTGAGATATTCGTCGTGGTTGAACCTGCAGGACTTTTCAAAGATATTATCTTAGATGCCGCAAACAGGCTTGCTATCATGGGTTTGTCCTTAGGTCGTGGTGAGCACACTAGTGGAAAATTCAGCTCCAGCACAAACACGTAGAAACAGGGAAGAGCGAACAGCCTCGACGAGGCAGCATTGCGTCTACTTCATGTTGGTTTTCCATCATACGATAATTGAGGTTTGTTCGTAACTGTGGCAGCCAGGTCACGTGAGTTTGGTGGGCGACCTCAATTTTCATCATTTGCGAATACCAGCATGGCCAAGAAGACTGGGCCGAAAGATCCCAAACAGGATCCGAAGGCAAAAGACAAAGATCCCAAGGGTAAGGATGCGAAGAATCTAAAGGACGCCAAAGATGCCAAAGAACAAAAGAAGGAGCCTTTGAGTAAGGCCGATCACCAGGCAGGCAGAGCCAAAGTTGCAGCCTCGAGTTCGTGGACAGGGAAGCTGCCGGGGACAATGTTGCACGAGCATTGTCAGAAGGCAAGATGGGAGAAGGTCCAGTTCAATCAAGTGAGTTAAGCAGTGCTGCGGAATCAGTCAGATTAGCTCTGGGTGGCAGCTACAAACACATAGTTAGAGACTGGTGGCTTCCATGTGGAAATTTCTAGATCCGGACTTGATCTCCGAGCATTCTCCACCCTGCGAAGTGCCTGAAGTTCTTGCGGCAATCTAACAAGATTCAAACTAAAAATGGCTTCGTCACGAACATCATTCTGGGCTTGAAGAACCCCAAAACCCACGAGATTGAGCACGTGGAGTTCAAATATCCTAAAGACCTCCCCGCACAGGTTAGCGCTTTGGAAGCGAGACACTATGCCGCTACCTACGTCCTGCATCGAATAGCCTCACACAAGAACCTGCGTATGGTCCTACCTGGCCCGCACAAAGAACTATGGGACAAGTTTAGCGACGAAAAAAAAGCGACTGATCCAGAAAAGGCAAAGCTTTTATACAACGAGGATCCATTTGCTGCGAAACGTGAGCAAAAGGCCCAGAAAGCGTTGGCGGACAAGAAGCGAATGGAGAACAACTCGGAGGAGAAGAAACAGGAAGTTGCAATTAAGAAGGTTATTCAGAATATCAAAAGAGAAAAGCGCGTCAGGTTTAATGCTATTCTTGAAATGTCGAGAGACGCTCGACAGGTGGTGGAAAGAGTCATTAGAAAGTACCACGGTTTTGAGACAAGTCGAAGTGTTCAGAAACTCGACCCGGAAAGTGATCTGTACGGTTTTATTGTCCGTTCGCTGGCAAAGCTAGGCTTTGAAAAGAATCAGGTGATCGAGTCACTTGAGTACAATAGTACAATGTCTGACTGCCTCGAGTGGCTTCTTATCCACGTTCCGGAGGACGACCTTCCTACCTTGTTCGACGCCAACAAGTCCGTTGGCGTTAGTGCGAATATTCAATCAAATGATTTGAAGCACGAATATGCGGTGAGAGACTTGAAGCAGTACGGTTACTCCGAGGAGCTGGTAAGGGAGGCTTTAGCGGACTGTGCCTCTGCCTCAAGCCCTAAATATGCTGCCCTGACTTTACTTACGCACAAGTTAGTGGGCCATGAGCCCCAAGAAGGTGGAGAAGACGACAAAGAACAGTGGCTTGAGGAAATCGCCAGCTTAGAAGCCATTGACGACACGTTCCAGGGAACCGAAGACAGTGCTGTGGTCACTGGAAAGACAGACAATTTCACTCTCAGCATTATATTTTCTCGCCCCCAAAACTATCCCGAGGCGATTCCAGGTATCTGCGTCCGAGCCGAGGGCAAGAACGTACCAAAATACGTCTTGCTGGATGTGGTTCGCCAGGCCGGTCTAGAAGCCCTGAACTATGTTGGCTCTTTCATGATCTACGCAGTGTCCGAGTGGATAAAGGAAAAGTTCGAGGAGATCTTGAAGTCGCCATCCAAGCTTATTGATATTGCTGGTGGTGTCTCTGGTACAATAGAGGTTGCCAGGAAAGGCAAGAAGGTGGAGAAAACTGTGGGCAGACCTCTACCTAAGCCAAAAGTGGATCCAAAGTCGCTCAAGGACCTTCACGAGAAGCACCTGGCTGAATCAAGTCGCCTGAAACAGATGATTCGAGATCGCCAAAATCTGCCCGCTTGGAAAAAGAAGGCAGAAATCGTCAAACTCATCACCACCCATCAGATTACCCTGATCACAGGTGAGACAGGTTCAGGAAAGTCTACACAGGTTGTCCAGTTTGTTCTCGATGATCTTGCTCAAAAGGGCGAGATGTGCAACATCGTGTGTACCCAACCGCGACGAATTTCCGCTATGGGGCTGGCCCAGCGAGTGGCAGACGAGCGGGATTCCGAGATTGGTAAGACTGTCGGGTACAGTATTCGAGGAGAGACTAAAGCTTCTGGTGATACAATGATTCGCTTTGTGACGACAGGTGTGCTGTTGAGAATGCTACAAACTGATCCGCTAAATGCCCTTCAGAATGTCACACATATCTTTGTCGACGAGGTTCACGAGCGGACGATTGACAGTACTTTCTTGCTGATTCTTCTAAAACGTCTCACGAAGCGAAACAAGGGGCTGAAAATTGTTCTCATGAGTGCCACCATTAACCCCCAGACGTTCATCGACTATTTTCCCCAGCAGGTTGCATACACCCACATTGAAGGCCGAACATTTCCAGTCAATGAGTTCTTTTTGGATGACATCATTCGACAGACGAAATATGTTCCGCCCGCTCTCGACGAGGAAGATGCTGATGATGTGGGTCGGGTCATTCTGGCGTTGCGACACGGATTGGACTTTCGGTTAGTGGCGACGCTTGTTGAAAAGATTCATAAAGAGCTCACTGACGGAAGTATTCTGGTGTTTATGAGCGGTGCAGCTGAAATTGACAATTGTATCGCTGCTATTCAAAACAGCCGCCACGGAAACAGCTTCCACGTCTTACCCCTGCATGCCTCTTTGACCCCGGCCGAGCAGCGACGAGTCTTTGAGAAGCTCCCAGCAGGAAAATCGAGAAAGATTGTCGTAAGCACGAACGTCGCCGAAACCTCCATCACCATCGCAGACTGTGTAGCGGTGATAGATTCCGGCCGAGTCAAGCAGACTATGTACGAGCCCAGCGCCAGTGTGGTCAAGCTCGTAGACACTTGGGCCTCTGTCGCTGAAGTGACCCAGCGAAAAGGTCGAGCAGGTCGAGTACGAGAGGGAACGTGCTACAAGCTGTACACAGCTAACATACAGTGTGAGATGTCTTCACACCCCGAACCTGAGATGCGACGTGCACCATTGGAGCAACTTTTCCTCAGTGTCAAGGCTCTTGGCGTAGCTGATGTGCAGAAGTTCCTTTCTGAGGCGGTGGATGCACCTCACGTCGAAGCTCTCGATGCGGCCCAGCATTTATTGACCAGCATTGGGGCATTGAATTCTGGCGCTCTCACTCCGCTGGGTAAGCATTTGGCCAGCATTCCCACAGATGTTCGGTGCGCTAAACTGCTGCTTCTCTCAGCGATCTTTGGTTGCCTGGACACAGGCCTCACCCTCGCTGCTGTTCTGTCTTTAAGATCGCCTTTTGTCTCTCCTCGCGAGAAACGCGACGAGGCGAAAGAAGCAGTTGTCAGATTCGCCCCCAACGGCGAGGGAGATCTGCTCGCTGCTGTGTCTGCCTACAACGAGTGGACCTTCAGAAAGTCCCGTGCCTGGTGCAAGGACAACTTTTTGTCGCATCAGACACTGTTTGATATCACTTCCACCCGAAGGCAGCTTTCTTCTGCTCTTCAAGAGGCGGGATTCAAAGTGCCTAGAACATCCACTACAGCTAACGATAAACTGGTTAGAGCCATCATTGGCGCCTCGCTGGCCGTCACAGAAGTCGTGTTCCCACAACAAGTCTTTGCGGAGTCCAGCGTTGGTGCAATTGAAAAGGATCCTGATGCCAGAGGTATCAGGTTCTACGATAAGCCGGGTCCAAAACTAGAGAATGGTCAGCGTGAGCGGGTCTTTGTTCATCCAGGCTCGACTCTGTTTGGCGCGAACAAGTTTCTTCACGACTGTCGATTCGTTTCTTATTCGACAAAGATGTCCACTACGAAATTATTCATAAACGGACTAACACCTCTGTCCTCATATGGCCTAGTCCTGTTTGCTGCTGATTCAATCTCTGTCGACCCCCTGACATCGACCGACAATGGTGGCGCGAACGGAGGTATTGTGGTTGAGGATTGGGCTGGTCTCAGGTGTCTCCCACGAGTAGGTATCCTCGTCAAGTTACTAGGAAAACTGCTCGGAACGCTACTAGACGCAAAATTTGACGATCCTTCGCTGGATCTCTCGAACCACGATGTGGTTAGAGCAGTCATGATGCTCATCCAGGGAGAAGGTAAAATCATAGATTTGTAAATACAGAATAGAGAATGCGCATTAGGCCGCCAACATTGCACTAATAGTTTCTGGCATAGGCGTGATCTATGCCATCATCTAGTGAACAAATTAGTAACCTACGTCCACATGAATGCATGCAAATGAATGCAAAAACCAAAAACAATCGTCACAGACAGGATTCGAACCTGCGCGGGCAGAACCCAATGCCTAAACTACCTTGAATATTCAATAGCAGGGCAACGCCTTAACCACTCGGCCACTGGGACTTCATGCCAGATAGGATGTCCAAGCCTACCTATACCGTTTTTTCCACTTTTCACCCGGCCGCTGCCGCTTGAGCGTGATATGAAGATGAATGCTGGGCTCACGAAAAGCGGAAGGAAGTGAAGAACATCACCAAAGAAGAATGGCAATCCAGATACGATACACTCAATGCGGGCAGAGAATATCGAATGATCAATGAGAACATCAAGTGCAGCTTCCAGTTGAAGGGGCTGCTGCTCAGGGACATCCTGAGAGACTGGCCTAGACGAATACTATCTCGTATAGTTCAGTTTAGGACCAGCCACGCACTGGTGGGTGAGTGGTTTCAACGCTTTAACATCCGAGACGCCGTGCATGAATGCTCATGCGGCGCTCTCCAGACGATCCAGCACATCTTGAATGAGTGCCCAAACACAGAAGGAAAACGACAGATACTACGAGAGGTGACTCCGTCTTTGGACAAGAGG
>JAJLUQ010000119.1:0-22093 GCA_030564385.1 Blastobotrys robertii | reverse complement strand
TTTTCGTGAGCCCAGTGCATGCTTGCCGCCCGCTCAGTCGCATCCTCGTCCAGCCCCGTGTGCCATGGAGGTTTCTTTCGAGGCACCCGCGTATGAAACACGACAAAATGACTGAAATGATCGCAAATACCCCATTTTTCTATTCTTGAGCGTCTGAATACCATGATATCTCCAATTCACTTGGTTCGATGGTCTAGTTGGTCATGGCATCTGCTTAACACGCAGAACGTCCCCAGTTCGATCCTGGGTCGAATCACGTTCTTTTTGCTTCAATCACACTCATAAGGAGAGTTTGTTGACAGCGCACCAGCGTGAGTCTCATCGACATTAAGCCTTCCCTACAGCCACCGCATAGAAGAGTTACGCGAGGCCCTGAAGGCCTTTGCCGAGTGTGCTGCTCAATGCAGGTTCACTATGTTATCTGCGTTCCTAGCTATAGACTGATGTCCGGGTTCATCTGCATGTGTTTACAGTCTGCATGTGTTTACAGCTTGGACTCTATCTTCGCATTAGCCTTCTTATATGCCTCCCTCTCCATGATCTTTGACGACCACGCATCCAATAGAGGATACTTCTCCTTGCTGAACAGCTTCTGCCTCTGGAGTAGAGCGACAGGAAAGTGCAAAATAACATCGGCGCCGGAAATGTCGTCACCAACAAACCAGCCGGTGTTGTTATCTTTTAGCCTGCCCTCCAGAAAATTCAGGTGGGCAATAAGCTCTGGCCTGGCCGCAGCTGCGTTCAGTGCCTTTGCAATATCTTTTGGCTTGACGTTGGCTCCTTCAGGTAGGTCCTCAGGCATCATTCTCAGACCGATGACTTGGAGGAACATGTATGGGAACAGACTGCCCTCCGCGTAATGAAGGTAGTAATCCACCTGATTCTTTTCCACTCCAAATCGCTGGAAAGGTGTTTTGTAACCAAACATTTCTGTCAGTCGACTGATGATGTAACCACTCTCAGCGAGCGGTTCGCCGTTCACTTCAACGATTGGAACTTTGCCCAATGGAAAGACACCTTTCAGCGCAGAATCAGCCTTCATGGCTCCAGTGGTTGAATACTTTTTGACCTCGAAAGACACGTTCAATTCCTCCAAGAGCCATCGAATTCGGTGGCATCGAGTGTCGTCAATCCTGATTAGCGCTCAAAATTTATCATGTATCATCACTCACCAGTGAAGAACAACCCTTGGGACGCTTCGTTCTCCAGTCTCTTGCGCAAACGTATCATGTCCCATGGTGAGTCAGATGGCTTACAAATGTGAAATTTGTGCCTTTAAATAGCCGTTCAAGCGTGCGGCGTGTGAGGCGGCTGTTTGCGGGGTGCATCGGTGAAAACTCCAGCCGACCTCCGAGCAGTGACCAGTGATTGCAAATGCCGATGGAAGGTCGATGACATCATAGCCATAAGGGTACCGATGAGGCACACGTGGCGGGCCGCGCTACCCGGCGAGAAACTACGGCCAGTAGAAATGAGTGCGTTGAGTGTTTCAGTTAGTGATTCATTCATGCAAGTATAAAATTGGAACAATAAGGAATAGGTCCCTGGAAATGTGCAAAGCCAGGGTGCGGTTAGCCCAATATTTGGGATCGCTTGTCACGAGACAGTGAATGTCGGTTGGGTTCGATAAGGCTCGCCTTGAGACCTAGACAGCGACATCACATCGTCTAGCCCTGTGAGCCTTGCAGAGGTGGGCAAGTATTCATTCAAAATCTCGTGGATCGCAAGATATCAGGCGAGGAACTCAAAGTCTTCATGTGACTTTGACGATTCATGCGATGCAACGGACTGGACATTGATCTCCTCGATTGAGCTGTCGAAATCTTCGTCCAGAACCTGTGTGGTCGGTCGGCCTGGCTCCAGCGAAGGCTCAGTGATGCTGTGGTCATCGGTATATTCTGGCTCTTCGCTAGACTCGGCAGATGGCTTCTCAAGTGACTCCACACGCTCTGGCGCGTCAATGTGTGAAGTGACAACACGCTCAATTGGCTCACTCAACCCAGCATCTCTAGTAACATTAGAAGCCTGGATTTGCTCAAGCACCTGAGTTTCCTTGGGAACGCTTGGCTCCACAACAACAGCACCTGAAACATCAGCAGTTATTTCCTTAGCCTCGGGTTCTTTATCAATTGATTCCCTATTGGCCGACCCGCTAGCTTCTGGACTAACCTCCAGCTCTGGCTCACTGCCCAAGCTATGCCTCTCAATGAACTCAGTAGTAACTGGAGGCTCATTGCTAATTGAGAATCTCCTCACTGGCTCCTTGGTCTTGACAGGGAGCTCAGGCTCCTCCGAGACCTCAACGGCCTCTTCATCCACTTGCTTCAGTTCCATCGGCATTTCATTGCTAAACCGTCGTGATCTCACTTCCACAGCAGTAGAAGACCAGCCCTCTCTAACGCTGACCGTCCACTTGCTCTTGACTGCCTCAGGCAATCGCCGTCCTCGCGGTCCCTTGACCCTGCCACGGCCAGAACTTGGCAGCGGTGCCTTCACGACCTCTGGTTTGTCTTCTTTAGACTCTACCGAATCCCCCTTCGCCTCTACCTCTGGTTCTTCGGACTTCTCACCGACTGGAGGCCGGCCACCACTAGCGATGACAGTGCTTAGGTCCTTGAACAGCGAAGCCCTCAGGGCACCTACCTTGCCACCACCAAACGCCTTTGGTTTCGGCGGAGGAGCAGGTTTCTCGACAGGGACCTCTTGCTGATCCAGGAAAGCACTAGACACTTTAATGGGTCGTCTAGCAGGAATGGCAGGCTTGATCTTTTCCTTGAGCTGTTCACCAGCTTTCTGGCCCAGTCTCTCAATTTCAGTGGGCTCTCCGGCAAGTGGTTCACCGTTTCTGACGAATTTCTTGACCTCAGGGACTTCTGGGCTGCCCTCAGGTGTGGAGCTGATCTCCTTCGTGGCAGGCTCTGGGGATTCCGAGGTTGCCTTTGGGGCAACTTCTGGACTATCCTCTGGGGTATTTCCATTTGAAGAGCTTCCTGGGCTGATTTCTTTGGAAGCGGCCTCAACAGCATTTGGAGTAACCTCAGAAACCTCTGCTGGCGGTGAAACCTTGGCTGGTCTTGTGGGGACGGTTGGTTCGGCTTTGGTAGGAATGATTGGTCTCAATGGAACCACTGGAGTCTTAGGTTCCACGTTATCTGGTGTAGCAGCGACTTCCCTCTCGAAACCTTCAGCCTCTGGTGCAATATCAATTGGGTGAACGGCCTCAGACGACTTCTTTGTACATTCTTCAAGTTTGACAGGCTCAGTCAGTGCGAGCTCGGCTTCACTGGGCTTTGACAGTTCATGTAGGTTTACACCTTCCGGGTTTTCTTTCCCGACTTCTGGCTTCCTCCTCAGAAAAGTTTCCAGCTCAGGAACAGGCTTATTCTCAGTCTCGCGAGCTGGTGTCTCAGCCTTGACAGGGCTGATCAATGAGACTTCTTCGTATTCTTCTGGTTCGCGCCCCTCCTCGTCTTGAGTGTTTGATGGAACAGCAGAATGAACCGCAATGGTTTCGTATTCATCGTCCAAACTTTCAAGGCTGTCTGTCTTCTCCGGGCTCTCTGTCTTTACCGGACTGCTTGTGAACGTTGGCTTAACCAACTCAACCTCCTTGGGTTCCACTTTAGGCACTGGCGGAACATCAACGTACTGATCAATCACCCTACTAAACCTGTCCTCTCTTGGTGTCTCCAACGGCATTTCGTTTGTAGGAGTTCTCTCGGGAATGCTAACCTCAGGTGGTGGAGACCTTTTAGGCGGCTCGCCATAGTCCAGATAAGGATTCCGGGGCATTTGGCAGCCCAATGGTGTAAGTTTGGGGGGCTCAAGCACATAGATTGCAGGCTCTGGCACAGGCTCCGGTGTGTCATCAAGCAATGAACTCTTTGGCGGTTGCTCTAGAAGGGAGTCCTCGCCCGTAGGAACTCTCTGTGGACGTCTGGGAATAGCTGGAACTGCTTCAGCTCTTGAACTGGGCCTGACAGGCACTTCTGGCGTGGGTCCTGGTCGGGAAGGAATCTCAGGTGTAGCACTAGACCTTGAAGGGGCCTCTTGAGTTGACCCTGGCCGCGAAGGGATCTCTGGCGTATCTCTCTTGGGCCTGGCAGGTACCACGGGACCGTCGGAGGGCGCCGAGGGGCGGGCTGGCCTGGCGGGGACCCGTGGAGTATTCTAGTTAGTAGAGTTTCTTGGTACATGGCAAAGATCAATCTTACCTGAATTGAACTATCGTCAGACATGTTATCACGAGTCGCGTGGTGGAGCGTCACGTGGTTCCAGAGATATAGTGACTGTATCTGTATAAATGTGTAGCAATGTTGTCAGGTTAATGCACACCTTAACGTGAAGTTGTGGCAATCAATATGGGTTGAAGTGGGAGGCTGCGCCTCGAGTGGTGAGGCTGTCACGTTAGCAACCGCGTGACATGGTCGGAAGTTTGTATTGCGCGGAGAGGATTTTGGCGCCATCGGAGACATTTAGTAGTACGATTTTAGGGCTATAGATATTCGGAGGAATAAGACCTTAGTGTTGACCACGTGAAGTCGAATTCTGGCATTAGTGGATCATTTCTGCTGGGTGTGCGTTTGCAATTGCATTAAATCTTGATGATAAGATCCATATCGATCAGTTCAAGCCCTGGCTCTTCCTATCAGGTTATCCTACAATGTTCTGAAGATGCTCGTCATCTGTTGTAGTCAACATGAATCTATAACTAGGAAATTAGCCCAACTAACCAATGACGAGTCGGAAAATGTCGTTGAAGACGTAGTAAGAGCCAGCATCTGGGATCAGGTGAAACAGCTGGGAGTACTTCTGTGGTCGCTGCTCGTCATCAATCAGCAGCTCACCAGTGACAAGGACGATGACATCACCACTGCTGGGGGAAGCTGGCTGGGCGTCCAGAGTGGTGATTTTGTGCTGAACCTTGGCGAATGGCAGGGAAGTGAGCTTCTCAATAATGGCCTGGGTGCCCTGAACCTGGTTGGTCTCAAAGGTGAGCATAGAATGGTCCCGCTATGTTAGAGAGATCATAGAAAAGAGAATTGGCACGCTGAGGCATCTTGCTGCCAGGTCTGGAGACAGCACTGGTGAAGACTCTGAGAAGCATTAATGGCTGTGTCATCCAGACAAGCTTCAAGTGATTTCCGGCCGGTTCAGTTGTATTCGGGGTCAGCAACAACAAGTTCAAAGAGCATGAAACTTTCACTCCAGTCAATCGACTTTTCAGAAATATCAGAGTTGCAATAGTGCTATGAGTCGAAAGCCACGTTTTCGCAGATCAGATTGATCAAATACTGAGCGGTCATTAAAAGACTTTCCGGCCTGAAGCCTTCTTAAGACAATTTCGCACCAAAACTCGGTTGATTCTGAACCGATTCCGGCCGTTTCTGGACCATTGACATCTCCTTACAACTCTTACCAGAACCCTGCAGTCGCATTGTCAAATTTCACCCTATTTCTTTCAGCATATCCGTGTGGCTCATGTTTTCCATTTTCCGTGTCGCATACTCACGTAAAGGTCCTTCAAACCAGATCGATTGGTGTCAAAGGTGTTGTAGTAGAAGGTGGTGAACTGCTCAGACAGAGTGTTGAAGTCGACTTGTTAGCTCATTCAATCTCTTTATTACCTACCGGACATGTTTGTGGTGGGAGGGGTGGAACTGAATCGAAAGTTTGGTTGTGTTGGCAACGGTCACGTGACGAGACGCAGCGAATGCGGCGCTCACGTCGCCGATGGTAGCTCGTCCAAACAGTGGTAACGAGTTCGAAATTTGGAAAACCTTAACCCTAATCTGATAGATAGAGGCTTCTAGAGGTAATGACGCAAGTTTACGGCAGAGTAGGCGAGCGAGAAGATGTTGTAAGTTAACAGTCAACAATTGAAGGGCTCGCCACGATATGAGTTGTCGATCTGATACAGTTATATTAGAACTAGCTTACATCCTTACAATTTTCAATCTCATATTGAAATCTTCAGAAAGGTAATCACGTGACTGTGTAACTGAATCAAAGTATATGCAATGGCTTGTTATCTCATGTATGTCGATCAAATTATTTGACGATTCATTTTATGACAGTTCCAAGACAATAGCTCTGTCTTGGAAATGCTCTGCCGTTCCATTCAACGGGGTACGACAGCTCTAAACACGTGCTGGCCAAGGCGCCTTGTTCCCCTGTTCCGCGCCCGTTGGACACTACACAGCACAGACCGCATCCGGGTTTTGCTCGGTTGAACCGCCCACCGGCGCTAATATTAGCGGCAGAGAGAACTAACATAATTAAATGGTCACCCACCATCTATTTTTAGTGATGTACGCCTTTGAAACCCTTGCCCTATTGTCCCAACAGACCGAGACCCCACAACGTGGCCAGGCTCGTATCGCTGTTCTTTTTGTTGTCTCAATGCAGATGGACGTGCGCGCGTGATGATCAGTGATCGAATGAGAACATTGAAGGAAGTGGTTAAACACGACAGGAGGGATGTCGCAAGCCGCAGACGGGATGTATAAGTAGCTCGATTCCCACTTTATCCCTTCTTCTTCCGCCACTGCTTTTCTACCACGCGCTGAGCAGCAAGACATACATGACACAAGCCAAGTGTGTTCATCACAATCCGGCAAGAGGCTCGGCAGGAGGCGGTGTGGAGATCAGAGCATAAATGTATTTCATAACCTCTGGATCGCCGTTTCTCCTAACAACGACTGTAACCACTGTGTTGGCGGTGATTTGAGAGGCCTTGCGGGACTTTCTTTTACTGAACCAAGCTCAGCTGTTGACTCGCGGACAAACCACGGAGTTGCAAAGACTTTCCTTCATATACGATCAGTGCGGGCTGTTTGTGTCTACTTTCAGTGAGGTGGGCGCTTTGGAGCTGAACGGTGGCATAGGCGATATCCTACAATCGATTAACAAGGAAGTTGGATTGGAAGCGTTTGAGAGCGGTTTAGCCTGCGAAACAAGACACAAGACGATCTCAACTATTGGCCAGTTACTGGCGATTGGTTGATTTCTTCCACGCACTATCACAGCGAACTGACGAGGCAGAAGTAAGCGAACAGAAGCGAGAGAAGAAAGCAGGTGAGTAGCTTCGATGAGCACTTGACAAGGACACATGCGACGTGGAGTGCATGCAAGATGACGATATGCCTGGATTCACTAACACAGTTAATTCTCAGTTATCCAACCCTTTCCAAAGGCAATGTGATGTCGACACTATTATCAACATTCACTACGTCGACGCCGACACCGACGTCGTGCCCCGTTAACTGGATAGTAGCGACGGGCATACCAACCTTCAACGATAAACCGCCTGGAGGCTACCAAGCCTGCTTTGGAGAATGCTGTTTAACGTGCGTGCATATGCTCAAGTCGAACACAAGGCCGCTGTACGTGCGAATCATCATTACTAACCTGTCACTCAGCTATGTTACGTTGGTGATTACATGCATCCTGCTGATTTCATACCTGGTCAACACACGGCTCACGCAAAACATTTACACGGGCGTTCAGTCGATAGCCTTTGCGATTCTGGCGCTGGCGATGGTGATCTCAGTCGCACACCGGCCCTCGGCAGAGGCCTGCTCCGACGAAATTACCTTTTTGCCCGGTCCCTTGAACAGCAGTGCGTTCTGCAAGACAGAGGGCATGTTTTTCGTCTTTGGAATGACTGCGATTATCACGGTGCTGGTGGGACGAATGTTTGCGGTTTGCATGCGAGTTGTTTGGCGAAAGACAATCAAACCGTTCAAAATTATGATTGTCGTCCTGATCATTTCGAGCATATACATGGGTCTGTCTTTCAAGGGCATTGTTTTCAACTACCTTGGCGCTGATATTGGCATTTTATGCTTCCCGAAAGGATCGCAGCTCTGGGTTTTGCTAGGAATCCCTCACCTGATATGTGTCAGCATGGCAACCGTCATCATGGCGTTCATGACTGTATATGTCACGCGGGCCCTTTACACCGTCAAGAAGAGCGTATCGCAGTCGCTGAACTTCCCGCATTCAGGATCTCTGTCGACAGATCCAGAGTTGGAACTTACCAAAAAGCAAAAGGTCAAGCTCATAATACTGTCGCTGGGAAAAACGATGCGTCTCCTCAGAAAGATGTTTGTCTGCTACCTCTTTCTGATTCTGTCGTTCTCGTCGGTGGCAAACCTGTACTTCAGCGTCCAGAGCCCAGAGAGTTTAGGACCCAATGCTATCTTTTCTGCTCGATGGCGGGATTGCATCGTCGCAAAGGTCTTTGGCACTGTCGACAACGACCCTTGGTGTCACAACGGATACATGAAGAACACCAAACTTTATAACCAGCTTGTGGTCCGGTGTTTTATGCTGTCGCTCATGATTGTCTTTATTCTGCTAGACATGAGAGTCTTTTTCTTCCAGGGCTGGATGGCAATTATCTCCGCAGGCCCGAAAGCTTTGTTCAAGAAAGAAATCAGCGACAGAGCACTTGACGATATGATGGCTCACCAGAGAGAGAGACAACGAGACAATATGCCGTCTTACCTACACGAGTATCACCAATATCAGCACGCGAGAGAACGTTCAAAGAAACGAAGACGATTGGCGTGGTTCAGGCCACGTCGCGCAGAAACTATATCTACTAACCCATCAACATCATCATCAGAAGATCAACTCAAGGACTATGAGCTCAGGTACACCCCAGGAAAGCTGGAGAGGAACATTTCGCCACAGGACAGGGTGTCCGAGGGTAGCAGCAAAGAGCGTCGGGATATCGAGTCGGGAAGCGAGGACTTGAATGAAGAGAATATGGATTTGCTGCAGTTTTTGACCAGGCATTAATCTCACCGCGAATGAAGTGGAATTATGACATTCCAGTATTTAACGTTTAGCATTGTTCTTTAGTCAAACTAGACCTCATAGCATTGTTTTGTTTTCCTCAGAGAATTACTATATCGATTTCCACCACGTCGTATCGTTTACAGCCTGTTACTTCTAACCCCACATTGACGCGACCTCAGAATTGCCCGCCAAGATGTTTAGTTTTGTCCCAAGCGCGCTGCACTGTGACCCGCCGACGGCCCTTGTCCCCTCCCGATGGCCTCATCTGTCCCGGGGTCCCGATGCCTCCATGTGATGCTGTTGTCTCGCTTAAGAGGAGATTCGGCGCGGACTGCGATTCGGATTGAGTATATCACGGCTGACTAATCGGTGTCGTTTGGGTCCTTCCGTAGTTTTTCCGCAATTTTTCCGGAGATGGTGCGGCTGCATATGAATCCAACACAGGTCTCATATGGCGATAGCGAATGTCTTGGCCGCCTATTGGATTATCTTTCATAACTGCCACTTTGATATGGATACCATCACGCGAATTCAACTTTGGGTGGACATTACTTCTGATCCCGCAGACGCGACAGTATCCGCACAAGTTTCCGGGCTATGCCTGGCGATTGCAGTGCGGACTTCGGCAAACTGTCATCTCGCGATGGAGATTCTGCTGGAATCCGAGACCTGCTTCGGGCAGGAGTTCGATGCCCGCGATACCGTCGGGTTGACCTTCAACTTTGAGCAAACTGTGAGATTCAAGCAGGTGCTAGTAAGGAGTTACTGAGCAAATTCAAACGGACCGGAAGACAAAAGAATTCGATTTAGTCACGTACCCTTAATCACAGTACAGTTCTTGAGTGGTGTTACCGTGCTGAGACTGGACAATGGCCCGGAAGCTAGGAAACCTGGATGGCTTTGAGGCAGCTTCATGCTTGTCGCAAATCGGGCCCACTGTCTCACAGATTAGAGACGCGGCTGTGAGACACGCATCGAGACAGGGATGCTTGTTCAGTAGATATAGCGTACGGCCAGTTGATTCTCTGTGGGGAAGTACTATAGTGTTTGTCGAGTCAAAATCTTCAGAAAAAAATGGACATCACTAAAAGTGAAGTACAGCGCGCGTCAGGTCAATGGTACGCGCGTGTGCCGACAAGACTTTGGCCGAGCAATCATTCAACGATGAGTGCCACTGATCAATGAATTCTCGAGCCAGGTTACTTGCAAGGACGTTAGGACAGGGATGTATACGGTTAGACCGGTGTCACTTAGTCTGTGTGTACTGGCTCGCTTGAACAAAAGTTTATGGGTTCTCTATACGAGTGAAAGTATCCAGTGCACGATCCCTTATTCGAAGTTGCATTGTAGCACGTGACAGAGGTCTGCCGTACGTATCTCCATACCATACATTTTCAGGCGTAATCACACCGAGCGCGTGTATAATTAGACCTCATTTGTTTCTTCATCACAACTAATTGCCATTCAGACAGTACGTGTAGGCATGAGATGGAGGATTTCGTGTCCCACATTATGGGGCCCAGAGGAGTTTTACGCCACAACATTATCGTCATGCCTGGTAGCTTCCAGGACATTCCAAGTACAGAGGGCTTTGAATTTGGGGACGCCGAAGCACTGCTGTCACCAGAACTCGACAAACACTTCAAATTAGGATCCCAGTTGCCAAAAAAACTTACTGACTTTGACAGGTTTGGCCAGTTTTCTGAAGCACTTTCTAAATTCCAACAGGCGCAAGCTGTGTGGAGGTCAAAAACGTGGGTCGACGACACGTTTATCGATGGCCTATACACACAATTCCAGCACGCTCTTCTCAGAGCACTCGGGTACGAAGATCTTCGTGACTCACAAGCGGAGTACAAAGTTTCCGCAGTCATTGGCAACTCTCCACACAGCCAAGTCGTTCCTTATGCGATTGGGTTCAACACGGGCAAGATCCCTACTATTCTAGGCATCACAGACACCACCGAATATCTTGAGTCACGAAACTTCATGGAGGATGAAATGGTTTATAGTCTGTTTCTGGCGTGTCATCAGGTGTACCGCACCAGAAACAGCCTGGGCAGCGCGGTTGTCGTTCGTGGGATTCGTATAATCGGGCCATTCTTTACCTTTTACGAGGCAACAGCCTCCACAAGGTATTTGGAAAACACCGCCAGATACGGGTGCGCGTTTGGTTACCATATGTCGGTCAGAAAATTGTGCTCACACGAAAGAGGGTTCTATTTCATGAAGGCCGACAAGAGAACGGATCTGCTCAAGCTGCTGATCAAATGGAGGGATGAGATTGGTGAAGAGGATGATATCTTTGATCTTGAAATGGATATGCCAGATATCATGACTGAAGAGCACCCAGCGTTTGGCGAGTACGGCAGTGGTAAACTAGCCTGGATTACCGCAGTTCGGCGAGCTAAAGGTTATTGAACCCAGTGTCTAGTGCACAAAGGGCTCAATGTGCTGGGATTTTGTTGCTTGCCAGGTTTGAGAGGAGGAAGTCGATGACTTGTTATCGATATTCCTTAGAGGCATTGATAGAAACATCACATAGTAAATCAGACGTATTTTGAGGAGAAGTGGGGATCGCAAAAGGCTGTTTCGATGTGACTGTAGCCGGGCGAGAGATGCGCTGAGTAGCTACCCTTCCCTGGATCAACCCTTCCGTACCTAGATGGTCAGCTACTGACCACACCCTCAGAATACTGCAACATTTCTGCTGCGAAAGGGCATTCGCAATCAGAGGTGCTTGTGACGGTCCGTTCTTGGATATGGCCCAGCCTCATGCAAGTGATGCCGTCTTGAGATTGGCGGTGAGGGTGTTATAATCGAACTCGTGTCTCTGCGTATCTGTGAGTACTCAGTTGAGTTCGATAGGTTTGCAAGAAGCTCACTTCCCCATGTTCTGCGCGAACTATTCTCAGTTATCGTCCTCGAAATATCCGTCATAATGTGTGAACTAGACACTGCCCAACGCAATCATTTGCGCTCAGACCTGCGGAATTCTGACATTTTCCACGCGTTTGTGCGACTGTTATACCCGCAGCCCTGGAACTGGGCGAGGAATGCCAAGTCAAACAGCAGGGATGGGAATACTGCTGCAAAATGAGTTCCTCCAGACCGTTGTCGGCCGTGTCCGGAGATGCTGCCCGACCGTGACTGTTCGCTCATGGGTGAATTGATGGCTGTTTGTGTATGGAGACTTCTGGCGTTTGGGCCAGCTGTCGGCCGGATCGTAAGCTCCGAACGGTTGATCAGCTCCCAGTTAGAACGAAGTTACTGGACTGCTCAATTGATCCAACGCTTCATTGCAAGACCGAGCCAAACTCATAGTCTTATGTAAGACCTTCACCAAGTCATTCAGTTTCTTGCTCTCAAGGTATCCATGACGTCTGTTCGTTCCTAATTGGTCTTTCCTTTGACTTGCATCTCGAAAAGCGTTTCCAGCCTTCAACGCCAGTCTAACCGTCCAGAGACAACATTCTCCTCTGTGAACCGGGGTTCTTCAGAAGACATCACGAATCTGATCACATGACAAGGTTAAGGCAGCCTTAATTTCCGGCGCTATTGCTTCAACAGATGGTAAGTTGTCATGAGGTCATTGAGTTGGTCGCAGTGAGTAAAATTTACTGTTGGCAAACGGAGAAGTGCTTAGTCGATGGTTACTGTTTTGCATATCGCGACTTACTCCACCTTCAATGCCACTAGAATCGAAGACGAAACTCCGTGAGCTCCTAGCGCATTACTCCAAAACTCAAAATTCCATCTCCTCTCGCACTGTCAGCGAGTGACGTAGTGACCCCGCCCTTGACGTGGGTGAGGCTCAGCTGGGAATTAAACCCTTGCCCCCACTCCACCATCACTATCTGGCCTCTACACAATGAGTGAGCTCACAGTCAGCATTGGAAGTGAGATTCGGGTGAGTAGAAGCTAAGGCAGTTGCTTCATGGGAACTAACATAGGATGGGTACAAAGTTGTGGACCAATGGGTGAGTGAAAGGTCACGTGGAGAGGGTATAAAGCTCAATATCGGGTTTCGATTCTTCTCATTTATTCACCTTGAGGATTTGATTTGTGAGCAGTCAAGTCATTGATGGCGCTATAAGGAGTTTGTTCATTATAGGGAGGGCCATGACAGGCCAAACTAAACCACCGGGTATGAGGATTACTTGGGGAGTCGCTTCGCTCCGGTATTTGCGCGAGCTAACATAGATTGGCCATGGAATCCGGTTCATGGACGAAGTCCAAGAGTTTTATCGTGAACGGGCCACTCTCGAGAAGGAATACGCTCAGAAACTAGGGGCCCTTAGTGCGCGATATTTCGAAAAGAAGGCCAAACTTAGCACTCAATTGAGTGTCGGTGATTCGCCTAAAGTCACCCCGGGAAGTTTGGAGAACGCTTCTCTGGTCACGTGGACTGAAATTTTGAACCAGACTGAACAAATCGCCAAAGAACGGGAACGACTGGCTAAAGAGCTTGCACTACAGGTCGCTGACCAAAGCCATGGCGTGGCAGTCAGGTACGAGGAGCTGAGAAAGAAGGCTGGACAGCTGAATGAGCATTTGATAGAGGATAGAGATGCTTGTTACAGTGAGTTAAGAAAGGCTAAGAGTTCTTATGATTCGTCTTGCCAGACTATGGAGAGTCAGAGAATAAAGGTTCAGAAGGGTGGCACTTTTACTGGCCCGGCTAGCAAAGAGAAAGCCACCCAGAAGATGAGTGAGAAGCAATCTGAGATGGACAACCACAAAAATCAATATCTCATCAGAATCAACGTTTCCAACAGAATCAAGGAGAAGTACTATCACGAGGACGTTCCCGAGCTGCTGGACACGCTGCAACGACTGAACGAGAGCCGAGTCAATATTCTAAACAGTCTGTTGCTTCAAGCTGTTGATGTTGAGCGCGCTTGTCTAAACCGTGTGAATGGGAATCTGGACTCCATGAACTCGATTGTGGGCCAGAACAAGCCAAACCTCGACTCGGCCATGTTTGTCAAGCACAATATCGCCCAGTGGTCGGAGCCAGCGGACAGCCACTACCAGCCCTCTGCCATTTGGCATGATGATGAAAGTATGGTTGTTTCTGACGCCGCACTACAGTATCTGAGGAACCTTCTCGACGATTCTAGTGGCAAGCTGGCAAACCTGGAAACTCAGACAGAGTCGCGATTCGAGACCTTCAAACAGGTCAAGTCTGCTATCGACAATGAAAAATCTATTAATCCCAGCACGCATTCTCAATTGCTGGGCAAATACGTTGCGGCCCTAGACGCGCTTCTGAGGTCTGATACCCAGCGCCTCACCCACCAGGTGGAAATTGAGACTATCGAACTCGCCACCAGCGGTAAGGACCTATCTTCAATCCCTGTGGAAGTTAAGCAGAAGAAGGGACTCTTTGGCCGAAAGGTTAGTGTGAGCGTGAAAAAGGAGGGAGGTGCCGGACACGTTAATAGCTCACGAGGCACTTCTTCTTTCCTTTCCAGCATAGTTGGAAGAATCCCTCTGAAATCAGCGTCAAAACCCTCTGGCAAACCAACGGGCAAGGCCCTGTACGCCTATTCAGCCACCGCCGATGAGGAAATCAGCGTCTCAGAGGGCCAGGAAATGACAATCATCGAACCCGACGATGGCAGTGGCTGGCTGAGCGTTCAAGTGGGTGCCAAAACTGGTCTGGTGCCTGCCTCGTACGTCCAGATCACTGAAGGTGTGGCCAGTTTGAACCTCGAGGCCACCCAATCACACGTTTCGGTGGCTACCGCTAGTTCTGGCGTCTCTGGGAACTCCAAGAAGAAGGGACCAGTGGTGGCACCAAAGAAAGGTGCCAGGAAGGTCAACTACATGATTGCATTATACAACTACGACGCCCAGTCACCAGAAGAGCTCACGATACGGGCCGGCGACAAAATTTTGGTTGTATCTGAGGATTCTGGAGATGGCTGGACAGAGGGCGAACTTCATGGAATGAGTGGAGTCTTCCCTACGTCTTACGCAAAGGCTTAACCCCTTGCGCCCCTATGTTCCTCGAATAACGACCCTCCACCCCCATTTGACCAAGGTATCACCTCCTGACGTCACCGTCCATCTCCGAATATGGATTCGAGCGTGAGATGTGTAAAGTGCCAAAGCAAGGACGCAGGACCCTTGCTAGGCGCATAGAACTATAATGCATGCGATCAGGCAAAGTTGGGGTTGAGAAGCCAGTGGAATAAGCGGGCGGCGGCCATAAAGGCGGGCGGCGTCGGAGGCGGTCCGACAGCTCTTATTATCCGCATAGTATCAGTATGTCTGTCCTACGCTAGAACAGACAGTGTAGTAATATCACACATAACCGTCACGTGCCCATATTGTGACCTAACCCTGAGAACCCCTTTTTTTTGGTCCCAAGCGGCCAAAATTCCTTTTTCCCAATCTGTTTGACGCCAACACTACCACGCTCTTTCACTCCATACGCTCCTTACTAACACACGATACACGTTAAAACGGCAAAATGGGTTTGTCTATGTCAAAGATCATGGTATGTTTGCAGCACGTGATTGGGTTTAGGGGTTGGGGCTATTTATGTCTTGGGGGTTGAGGTCGGCCGCCATGAAGCGACGATAAGAAATGGATAAGCGCTGGATATGCGTTGAAATACGCCTTTCATTGTGATGGGATAGTTGTGGAAACGGTTAACCTTTAGTTTGACGCCGTTTGGTGAAAATTTGACGAAATTTGGCTGAAATTTCCTTATCGAGCTATATATGACTGACAAACAAACGGCTCATTTGGCTACGATGTTGAGCACAGACCTATAACAGAAGTTTTCGCGTGGCCAAAACGCCTATTGGAACGAACTAATATAGTCCAAGCTATTTGGCAACCGGGAAATCCGAATCCTGATGCTTGGATTGGATGCTGCAGGAAAGACCACGATTTTGTATAAGCTGAAGCTGAACCAGGGGTGAGTACGACGACCAGCACATCGATGCAGAATTCGGTGCGAGGTAGATTGGTTTCCATGGAGGTTACAGTGTGCAGTGGGGATTGCGAGGACCGGAGAGCAGAGATTGAATGAGACATTAACTACAAGGGACTGACTGCCTATGAAGCTCTACGCTTTTGTGAACAGCCATTCGTCATTTCACTGGGCAATTTGCACGACTTGATGGCTGTGGGGGCTGAAACTTCAGGGGCGAAGACTGTTTTGTGTCCTGTTGAGGCTGTATTTCTCACTGTGAGCTGAGAACGGTGACGACGAGTGGCTGGACTGGAAAACTTTACAAATTTGAGCAAAGGAAATACGCGAGGAAGCTATATGTCGCGATCGACAGATTTACGCGACAATGCGCTGCGCTGGCGACGAACTACAAATCACAACGTTTTGAAGGGTCCACGCGAATTTTGGCGCATCTGTGAAAAATTTGAGTTCAGGGTTACAGGGTGCCACGCAGCGGGTATACCGGATAATATGGATGCCAGACAATGACAGCCTTTTGCCGATGCAGACATATTCTGCCAGTACACGTGGACACTCGCCATTGAAGCAATACTCAATACTCGCCTCGAATAGCCAAGAGGGCACCTGATGTTTCAATTTCAAACGAAAACCAGGGTTCAGAGTATGACATCAGACAGTCGATCTCTATTATTCCCAGATTGGCAGGGATCGTCACGTCACAGGATGCAGTGCTTCGACGTGCGTGGCTGGTACGGCTTGGCTTCGGGACTCGGGCAATTTTTGAGCTGGCACTGAACTCACACATGGCATGCAAACTTTTGAACGAGCTAACATAGCATCTCCACTGTCCCAACTGTGGGCTTCAATGTTGAGACGGTGACGTACAAAAACATCAAATTCAACGTCTGGGACGTCGGTGGACAGGAAAAGATCCGACCTCTATGGCGACACTACTTCACGGGCACCCAAGGTCTGATCTTTGTCGTTGATAGTGCCGACAAGGCCCGAATCGACGAGGCCCGACAGGAGCTCCACCGAATCATCAACGACCGTGAAATGAAGGACGCTCTGCTTCTTGTGTTTGCCAATAAGCAGGATCTCCCAGAGGCCATGCATCCAAAGGAGGTTACCGAAAAACTCCAATTGGACGCTCTCAAGGGCCGAACATGGTGTGTTGTTGCCTCCACCGCCAGGACCGGTGAGGGTCTGGTCGAAGGTCTCTCTTGGCTGTCTACGAATATTCCAGAGGAGAAGAAGTAACCGGGTTACTGAGAGAGGTTCCTTAGCGTGGTGGCCTCTTAGATTTGTCTAACGCTAATCAGTGTTCCATGTGGTGCTATGTCTAATAATAATTATTGCAGTAAACAGCAGGCACTGCAGTGTCGCATAGTACATTGTATTGAGTGCTAATCAGATTAAACTTTATTATCCAATTGTGATGCTGTCTGGTTACCAGTTGAGGTGTCTCGGGGTTGCAGAAATAGGTGAAATCATGCATGTTCCGGCACATCCCGATCCTGTCACGGCTTGTCCGGCTCATTCCGAACCTGTCACGGCTTTTCGGCTCGCTATCGCTGATGCTACACTCCCTACTGCGGCGGCAATACTGAGACCTGCATCTGTCTCGAATAGGAAATTCTGATACGCAGCCAGAGAGATAATACAGACGCATGTGAAGAATAATTTACTCTTTATGTGGTGTAAAAGGATTATGATTTGAATAGAACGTATCGTCGGAATGATTAGGTGCATCCACTTGGTCGGTTGGACCAGCAAACATCCATGGAGCCACCGTTCCAGCCGTACTGCTCACAAGAGTAGTTGTCGCCAGTGCAGGTGTTCTCGCAAGAGACAGCAACGTAGCCCATACCACCGACAGACACGACCTTAGCCTTAGACCAAGACAGACAACATTGGTCACCCTGGTTGTTCTGACAGATGTTTCGAGCCTGGTTGACATTGGTGTATCCGGAGTAGTTCCACAGGTAGTAGGCAAAGGCACTGCAGGCACTGCCAACCAGGGCGTGGGCGGCGGAACACTTGACCGGGTTCCATCGCGCAGTCAGAGCGGTGGAGATATCCTGAGTGTCAAAAGTGTTAATAAAAGCATCCAGAGATTGGCCCAGGTCAGTGGTGTCGATACCGGTGACATTGGTGACCTGGTCCAGAGAGACACTCCAGTCAAGGGCAGAGCTCAGGTCAGTTGGGAACTCAGAACCGTACATAAGCTGGAGGTAGTTCAGAGCGTTGGCAGACTCGTTGCCGGAAGCCTGGGCATTGACTCGGTTCTCGTAGAACTCGTCATTTTCCTCAGTGACGTTCAGCAGAAGCATACTGAAGTCAAGATCAGAGACACCATCGGCCTGAGAGCCAAGGATCTGGCTGGCCGAGATGTTAAAGTTGACGGTCTTACCGGAGCCATAGTTGTCACCCAACTGCGCCAGAGCGCTCGAGGCAAGAGCTGAGAGAAGGAAGAGAGAACCAACCATTGTTTAGTGAAGAAATATAGGGAAACCAAGGCCTTTTATAGCCAAGACCTGCCCCGAGACTCGTATCTTTTCGGGTGCTAGCCGCATCTGGCCACCGCCCTGCGCATGCACATCGCTGCACAGCTAACGTTCTGTGCAACCGGTGTCCACGGGGTGACAACAAAGCGTGTGACTGGTTTAGGCCGTGTTGCTTTTTCTGCGGACGTAATCCGGTTTGGTTATCTGATATACCGATGAACCGAGCGGCTGAGCCGCGTCAGGGACGGCGTCAAAGCTTAATTCATTTGCACAACATTTGCTCGTATAAAAAGGCCACAGTCGGCCAGCTTGTCCCATAAACTTTTTTCCATTTCTTATCGTTGTGAACTGATGAATTAAACCACAATCTGTGGGTGTGGTTAAGCTGAGGGTCCAGAATAGGCCGGGGGCATAGCGCCGTGTGCTATCTGTGGGGGCGACAAGCACATAAAAAATCATGCAACCAGAGGCAATAGTTCGAAACCAGTGACGAGCATGATGGCACGTAAGCAGTAATTGTGCTACTCGCCGAAGAACAGACGACGTTATGAAATCAAATCCTTATCAATTCATCATCGTCTCGTCAAGCTGATGCGCGCAAATGGGATGATCACCATGCAAGGATGCGGGGACGGGTGTCGGAGAAAGACTTCCGAGATGATCGGGACACCGGGATCTCACAGCATGTTCGCTGCGAATGCAACAGATAGCCAATTTTGCCCGGTCATGCTTCCTGTGGGTCGAGGAGGCAATGCGGTCACCAAATCTGATGCAGGTCGTTAGTCAGGTTTAGTAACTATTCTAGGCCGGGACTGGTTGACCGCACGGGTTCGTCCCGACACGGGGCTGGCGAGACCAGGCCACCCGGGTTGGCTAGACCTTGGGGGTGCTGATGCATCATTGATTCGTAATCAGATGTGCCGGCAGTTTCTCCAATCAACCTTTCGCATGATCAAAGACACCAAGAAGCAGTTGAGTATCTTGCTCTTCCATTGAGTTAGTGGTAATCCATTTTCTAAAATTACCATTTTCTGAAGTCACCGAGACACTTCACCATTGGGAAGACGGCTGAACAACGTTGGCTAAGCCAGAATCGTACTGGACCATAAAACTCTTTGATGGCGTGACCTGGATTTAATGAAGACGGTGGGATCTGTGGACCTAATACTCAGTGGAACCGGGAGATGAAAGCTTCCACATTCCCTATGGTAACAGAAGCAGGACGCTGATCAGCTCCCACAAAATCGAGAGGGCATACCCAGGACAACTCAATTCTAACCCAAAGTCTCCAGCCCTCATGTCATCTATGCCACGTTTGTCAGGCGAACTTGCTCCCCAAACCACAGTAGCCGACAGTTGTTGGAAGGATCGAGTCAACTGACAACTATTTACAGGGCTGCGAAATGACGTTGAACCGTACCGCGGACATGCTAACACAGATGCTGTTCTTCTTGTGGTTCTTCGTCATGACCAGCGGTGCCTCCAAGTGCACTGCGAGAGAAGGAATCATTCCACTTTATAGAGTTCAGTGCACATTTGTAAGCTGTCTTGCGTCATTTCAGCCGTGTCCAGAGTCGTGGCATTCGGACTCCGGGTCAACATAATCGTCAGAGCAGTTTCCTGGCATGTCAGGATGACTGGTGCGGTTTCCTGTTCAGCCAGGCGCAAACAGTCAATTTCAGAGCATAGTTGACGGGAAATTCGTGATTTCTATCCTGTGTCCTCGAAAAGTTCAATCCAATTTCTGGCCAACCACCACATACTTTGAGTACTCTGAGCCGGAGCCAGTGGTGAGTTGAGACTGTTATGTCGTCGAGCTCAAACAGGAACGGTGGAGAAAATTGAAGTCCTGTGAGTCAAATTTGGGTTAGACGCAAGACCACGTGTTGCGCCTAAACCGCTCTGGAACCAATTGCCAGACCTCATTTCCTAGCGAGTAACGGCTTGAACTTGATTCAGAATCTGTCGCAAGTCATCCAATATAAACTGCCTGCTCTTCACTGCGACTTGCGCGAACGGCAAACTTCCGGAGTTAGGTCACCGCTTCGATCGTTAACAACCATTGGAATTCATCCAGCGACAAATGACAGGCAAGGACACGCTCGCATTCACGTGATACTCATGAAAACGGTTCCTCGACATCAATTCCCGCGTATCTTCTTCTAGCAGCCAACTCCAACACCTCTTCTGCACTCTCAGGCAAAGGCCTAACCTTCGCTGGAACACCCCAGACATGGCTAAAGGGCGGAATCACTGTATATGGCGGAACCTCGGTTCCATCCTCGAGTTTGACGCAATCTTTGATGATGCTAAACTTTCCGATTGTACAATTCTTTCCAATATGAACGCAGGAACCAATCATTGCCGCTTGAAGGTGACTATTCGGGCCGATATACACATACGAACCCAACTTCACTGGGTATGGGTTTTCGTTCTTAATTGGCGGGGTGATGCTGCAGCCCTCACCAAGGTAACAATACCGTCCAATTGCAATCACGGGAACGTTTCTATTCAGATCTCCTCGCACCACAGCTTCAGCTTCAACGACTGTTCGTCCACCAATGACAATATAGTCTGCTCCCTGGATTCCACACCGGCGGCTAAGTCTATTACCAGATTCCTTGTTAGATCGGAGTCACATCAAGGAGAGCGTAGTCACGTGTCCTACTCACTGTCTCGATATAATCTGTTTTTGGTCGAGCTACTGGTGCTCGTTTTCTAGGTGATTGCATGGTGGTTCAAGTGATACAGATAAGATAGGCTTTTGGGACAAATCAAGTGGTGAGGTAGGTGACCACTGGATGAACTTCGCGATAATTTGACGCATATCATGTTGGAGGCTCTTTAGTTTTCTCCTCTCAGGGTCTTTTAACTCTAGAAATTAGGCCCATTCGGCAGCTCTTAAAAACATCCTGGACTTCATCTCTATCGCTGCTCCAAAAGAGAAGTACTGCGTGAGAATAGCAGAAGAACGGCTTCTATTGAGGCTTGGGAGACTAAGAAACAGCTGCCGCTTCTGTTGAGATTGAGGAAAACCACAAGCGATGCCCAGATGAGTCAAGTCGAGAATACGGCTCCAAGTTCAATCGAGAGTTTCAGAGGGAACGACAACTAAAATTTCAGAATTTGTGCGCAAAAAAGAGATAGCCGTGATTAGTATGAGCCGGTAAGTATTACGGAGATAGCGGAATCTCCTGAGCTATGCCTGAGTTCAACCTGACCGAGTCTCCAATCTCCACAGTTAAACTGGCTCAAACATGACCCGTAGTAATCTCTGAACAGTTTTTGCATGTTACGA
The DNA here is from genome assembly GCA_030564385.1 of Blastobotrys robertii. Taxonomy (NCBI): domain Eukaryota; kingdom Fungi; phylum Ascomycota; class Dipodascomycetes; order Dipodascales; family Trichomonascaceae; genus Blastobotrys; species Blastobotrys robertii. The sequence continues at coordinate 549 of JAJLUQ010000119.1, read as the reverse complement.
TGCTAGGACTATAGCACCGGTAACAGGGCACAGAGATTGATAGGCAAAGCCGCGCGCGTTGACTCGAAATGAATAAACAATAATTTTACCCCTTAAGGCAGTTAACATGGCAAGGCACATGCAGGCTGAAAATTTGCGCTAGGTTATGACTCTGAGGCTGAGGTACAGTACATGACAGTCGCCGCCAGTGAACTGAGATGTACAACCCTACGAAGCCAATTGTTCATGTCCAAGTTCTTGGCAGAAAGCTTAGCATAGACTTGGCTGGCAGAACCACTGCGATCACACGGCTCTGCCGTTTCAAGGCATGTTCGGCAGCCAAGTCGCAATCTGCAGCCTTTCATTGGCCCGCTGGTGCCCATATGCATAATATATGCACCTACCGCGGCGGTGACCAGTCCACGGCGTGCCGCCATGGGATAGATAAATCGATTTATCCCCAGTTTTTCGCTACTTGCACACATCACAGGCTTTCATTCTTTCCCACTAGACCGGTACCTATAACGCTCCACCGCCTGTTAATCCATTCCCTCAACCATGAAGTACACT
>JAJLUQ010000118.1:0-22642 GCA_030564385.1 Blastobotrys robertii | reverse complement strand
TGGCTACCGCCCCGGTCCAGGGTGGTTCCGGTTTCAATCCCGGGACGGTCGTGTTGTTATGACACACCGACAACGGGTGCGAGGCGGCCTCAAGCCTCACGGGCACATGTTGCCCACCTAGACGGCCAGCTCCATCTGAGAGCAGCTAGTAGGGGTTTTCCATGTAGCTCTTTGACAGTTGTCACCAACGCAGACTGGTTTTCCCCCTACTCTCTAGCTATTTGCTAGAGGAGAATTCGGCACCGTCGCACCAACATTTCGACCACCAACAACAAACCGACAGGGCCTGCAGTGCGGCCAAATCCACGACCTTCAGTCTAGCTTCTGCGACGTATTTAATTACATAGCCTGGACTATAAACTCGATATATTATTATTATTAACATATATGTTAGCTCTTGAGAAACACATTCTTTCAAAAGCCGGCAAGTTCCGCGCGCATCCGGTGGGAGACCACTTCCCCTCGGCAACAATATCGGCACATCTCTTTCCCAACCCATCAAACCCTTTCCAAATTAATCCGCATGTCTCATGCCCGGTGTAAGGGCGGCAAAAAATTACTCAAACAGGCAGCGCGCGGAGATAAAATGCCTTATCGGGAAGGCGCGCCGCGCCCGTTACTGCCGAGGTCCTCAACAATTATTTACTGATTATTTGGATCCACCAGAGCTGGTTTCTTACACGTCACTCAGTTGCAGCATTCACTCACGACATTTAGTTTGTTGTACTCACAACTAAACTATTTAAACCCTCGCTTCGCCCGCCATGTCACACCTAGATAACAACCAGAACTTAGTCAGCAATGCCCTGAAGAACCTAGCCAGCGGTCTATTCCCTAACGGCTCCATTGGCCGGCTGGCCAAACTAATTGCATTCTTCACCGTCTACTTCAGGGCCAGCCACGTCAACAAACGGGCTTTTGCCTACCTGGCCTTGGCCTGGTCTTTCCTGACGCTCTCTTCGTCCTTGAATATTGTGCTGAGATCATACGTCAAGGCCATCAAAGCTCAGAAAACAATCGACCTTCCATACAAGGGCGGATATATTTCTCTCGACGATATTGTTCAGAAACACTGCAAGCCAGGCAAGTACTACTGGAGTTCTCCCCGTCTGTTTAACGGACACTTGCAAACCCTCTATACAGTTTTAGATAAGGGCGTCGATAAGCTCTACTACGGACGACGTTTGATTCAATTCAATGATGGAGTCACTGTGTCTGCTGATTACGTCCTGCCAAAGCCAAAAAAAGAAGACTGGACTGAAGCTGTCAAGTACGCCCCCGAGCCAGGCCTGCCACCATACCCACCACGAACCCGATACTTGCGACCTGAAGAGCTGCTTGCTTTAGAAGACGATGACAAGCCTTTGGTCATTGCCCTCCACGGCCTCACCGGTGGTTCTCACGAATCTTATGTCCGAGCTGCTCTGGGTAGAATCATGACCCAGATCACCGCAACCTGTGTCGTCCTCAACAGCCGAGGGTGTGCTCGAAGCAAAATCACCACCCCAGAATTGTTCTGCGCCCTTCAGACTGCCGATATTCGACGATTCGTCAACCTCATTAAGCAGAAACAGCCAAACCGACGCATTTTCCTCATTGGTTTCTCTCTCGGAGCCGCAATCCTCGCAAACTACATTGGACAGGAGGGCAGCGAGAGCAAAATTGACGCCGCTATTTGCGTGGGAGCTCCATGGGTTTTCCAGGAGTGCTATGCTTTGCTAAGAGACTCATTCATGGGTAGCAGATTCTACAACCCACAGATGGCCAAGAACCTAATGAATGTGGTCAACCACCACAGGGAAATTTTGAAGGACGACCCGACTTTTGTCGCTTCTAAGGGCGCTTCAGTCAAGACAATTTACGATTTCGATGAGGCCTTCACTGCTCCACATTTTGGTTTCGTCACTGCTGACGATTACTACCGACATGGTTCGCCCGTGAACCGACTGCCATTTGTTAGAACTCCACTGCTCATTTTGAACGCTATTGACGACCCTATCGTTGGCTCTGCTTGTTTGCCATACGCTGAAATCAGGGCAAACCCATATACTTACATGCTCACCACGTCCGGCGGTGGCCACCTGGGATGGTACCAGAGCGGCGGAAAGAGATGGTACGCAAACGTTGCCGCCAACTTCTTCAAGACCTTTGTCAGCGTTGGCGAGAAGGTTCACATCAAGGCTGAAATTCCATATCGATTCAGGCGGTTCCACGTTGATCGACTCATCGAGGAGAAGGTTGAGTTCACCATCGAAGAGTCTTCTGCCGACAGTACTGAGGTTGAGAACTAAGACCTCCAGGCTTATGTTTATAACCCCACAGCTCTGGATTCAGTCGGACTTCCATTCGGCCTTGGTCAACATGTGAGGGATCTGAAACAGTTCACGGACATAAAACTGCATATAACACTAAATGCATCCGACTACATTCTGTTATTTCGCGCCCGTCGGAGAGTAGCGAACTACAGCATATCCATGTATTTCAGGTAAAGGTTTCGTCAAAGTTTCACCTTATCACTTCTTACCTGTCAGAGGCTGAAGTTTCCTATAGCTTATCGGATACATCGCGCAATATGAATCGTTGCAACATGAGGTTGAATTGTGATTGTAAATTATATTATGCAGGCGTCAGTCGTTAGATAAATATGTTAGTGCTCCTCGCTCATGGCGTAATGCAAGTGGGCGCTTGGCGGCCTCGAGTCCTCTCCGACTTGGATCAATAGCGGATGCTTGCCGATGGAATCTCGGTATTGGGTAGAGATGCCCGAGTCTTCGCTGTAGAGTGACATGTTGTCTGAGGAGATGGTGGCCTTGGGCATGTGCCGCTGTGAAGACGACGACTCTCCATCAGGAGACTGTCGCTGCCAGGCCGTCTGTAGTGGTGACCGCGGTCGGCGTTTGTTCACCCCGCCTCGGCGAATGTTTGCACCGCCAGAACTCGAGGAATCAAGCGAGTCCAGAGAGATTTGTCGTCGATGTGAGAAGCTCTGCTCTTTCTGGAGTCTTCCACCGGACTGGAAGTTGAGTGGACGCTCGCCAGAGTGGTAGCTAAGCGGTCGTTCTGGGTGGAAACTGAGTGGTCGCTCGGCGTACTGGCTGAAGGCCCGTGGGGGCCTTTCGACGCTGAGGGGTCTCTCTCGCTTCTCTGAGAAGCTCAAAGGTCGCTCAGAGTAGCTTAAGGGCCCTGCTGGGTAGCTGAGCGGCCTGGACTGTGAGCTCGGCGGCCGGGACGTGATGATTGCCGAGTCCCGCTTTCTGAAGTTTCTGAATGACTCGTCAGAGGAGTCAGCGGCGATCAGCTCGCTCAGCTGGGCAGACCGGTGCTTGATTCGCTCCAGTTCTTGGTACATCTCTTTCAAAACCTCGTCTGTATCGTCACGGTCGGTTGGAACTGGCACCGATACCGCCCGTTCAGCTGTCGTCTCCTTGTTGGACAGTGGCGGAGAGACGTTCTTCTGCGGGATAGCCGGCAGTGGTCGCGGTCTATTGCTGCTGATTCGTCGCATCCAGACGGCCTCGTGGTCAGGCTTGGCCAGAGACACGAAGGAGTCAGAAGAGGACCTGTTTCCTGGTCGAAGAGATCGTGGCGGTGACACTGGTTGAAACAGCCGTGGATGTCCAACCATTGAGGACTCAGAGACTGGCGACGGAGGCGCAGCGAACTTGACTGGTGGCGGTGATGGGTTCAACGGAGACACAGATGGAGACACAGGGATGGCCTCTGGGACACCTTGAACAGCGACGCTGGTAGCCGGGCGCATCAGAGCAGAATACTTTTCGTAAATCTTGCCCTGAGCCAACGACTGGCGAATGGCATCAATCCGGTCGTCAGCCTTTGGCGAAGATCGAATTGAGCCCAGAGAGTCGCTCATAGAGATGGTGGATGCAATGTCGGTGTGGACCTCAGAGTGAAGCTCTGAGTGAACATCCGAGTGACCAATGTCAGAGTGGTCAGCCTGGTGCTCGCTCTCTTGATATCCCTCGCTAATCTGCTTGTTGGCAATGGACTGCCTGTCGGAGTCAGAAGAGAACGAAGTTGAGGTGGAAGCGGAGCTCTGAGAGTACATGGAATCGCTGTCGGTGCTTTCCCTCTCCAGCCAGTCTTTCTCCTCTTGTTTCTCGAACGAGTGAATCTCCTGTCGCAGAACAACTCTGACGGCAATAGCTCGTCGGAGGTATGACGACCAGGTCTCAACGAATGCGAGGGCCTCGTCGACTTGAGGCTCGTAGACACTCGCGGTGTCGAGCTGAACGGCCGGGTGCGGGTTGTCGTACAAGTCAATTCGCCTGATGAACGGAAGAGAGTCTCTCCTTGATCTTTTGGATGACATTCTCTCGATAGATGCCTTTCTGGAGAGTTTCCGCTCGAGCTCCATCGACGGCCTTCGAATGCTTCGCTTTCGCTGAAACTTGCTCTCAGCGTCTTCAGCCTCCTGTATAGGCATGACGGGTAGCTTGTTTCGCTCGTCCATGTCTTGCAAGATGAGTTCACGGTTCTTGGCGGCCATTTCTGGGTCTTGGTTGATCCGTTCAATGGCGTTTTCCCTGTAATCGTAATCAAAATTGGGGAACCTCTCAAGGGAGCTGGACCGAATAGATCGGACTGAGGGCACTGTTGGCAGCTGCTTTGAAACAATTCTCTCTTTCGGCTTGGACTTGACTCGTGGCTTCATGCTCAACAGCTGCAGAGACTTGACCTCGTATTTGGTGATCTTGGAGGGGCTTTCTCGGATTTCAAAAGAAAGCTGTCGCTGAAGATCCGCCTGGCTGAAGTTGTACTTGGCTTGTCGTCGCCGGAAAAGTTTTCGGAAGAATCGCCGAATTGGACTGCCTTGAATGCTTCGATCACTTGACCTTCTCCTGACCATCATCACTGGAGGCAGTGGAGGCAATTCTTTGTTCTTCTCATCGGTTCGCGGAGCGGCTTTTCTGAGGTATGTGTTGCTTCGCCTTAACACCGTGGTTTGTCGGGTTAAACTTGAGGAGCTCCTGAGACTAGACATGCTCTGCTTCCGCCTAAGGCTGGCATTTCTGACCGGGCTGTCGGCTCTGTTACTTTGTCGTGATGCTGTGGACTTTTGCCTGGCGACGTCCTGGGGAATAGGGCTGGAAATCTGCGACTTTTTGAGTCGTCGGCCAAAAAACCGTTTCGTCCTAGTAGCCTTCTTCACACCCGTGACAAATCGCTTCGTAGACTCCTCGCTGTGGTGCTCAGCGATGGCGGGGAGTCTCATGACGATGTATGCTTATGTGATGCTAGTGAAATGCAAACTGCTCCAGGAGCTGAGATGAAAAGTTGTTTTCAAGGGCTGATCTATGTTAGGCTGGTTTCCAATAGGACCGAGAGGTGAGTTTCTCGAGGTACAAGTGCGTAGGAGTGAGCAGAGCCATCAGTTGACCGTTACACTCTCAAATTTCAACTTCATTCCGTCGCTTCCGCGTCCCGTATCTTGTCCGTTCGCAATACTCACATGTCCTTTGTCGCAATGGTATACCAATCCCTCGGTAAAGTCAAATTTTCGCGATAAATTCTCTATAGGGGGACAAAAAAAGTGGCGGACGATTCCATTTTATAGCGATCGGGGGTCTGAGACACTGGACCCTGAAAATCGGGAGGCTAGCTACCCGCCACGCGCGTTTCGCGATGCGCGCGCATCCGGCGGCAACCTTGCGTACAGGCGATATCGCGCGGCTAAGCGAATTTCTCACAGCGTTGTTCGGTGGAGCTCCTCGGTGGAGTATGACGTGAATGGCTGGGGATGAGATACGGTATGGGCTTGACAGAATAGGGAAAAGCAGCAGGTGGGTTAGTGCGCGCGCAATATAGCTGGTGGAGTGCTATGAAATTTCAACCGGCATAATGGGTTAGCAGCCAGAAATAAGTTCTAGTTTCAATTGTCCCAGTAGTGACTCCTCTTCAAGATTCAACTGCTAGCGAGGGTTCTGCGTCGAGCTAGTGCCTGGAATATATTGATTTGACTGGGTTAGTACAAGCCAGTTACTTTTCACCTCTCTAACGCTTGCTTTTCTTTTATCGCTTATACTCAATTAATCGTCGAAATAAATCAGCATGTTGTTCTACTGTTCTACTGCCCCTATGTCTCCTCGTTTAACTTTCTCAGAAACCTCCTCAAACCTCACTGGAATAATGTCAAAGAAAGAACTCCCGCTCAACACGGCAGCTAAGGCTGGTCTCACTTAGACACAGCGTGGAATCCGTTAGCTACTACGCCTACCTCGGCTGACTGTGATAGTCCAATGATAGGCACACTTGACCAGCCACTATGCAGGTAACCGAAAGCGGCTAGCTGCATAACGGCGCAGTTGAAACATGGGTAGGGGTTTGTGAAATTAAAGGAAACGATGAGTGGAAAGCGCAGAAGTTACAACGCAGCGAGAATTGACTAATCCCTATGAGGTGTACTCATTGATACGCGTATCGCACAGATCTGCGTATATCAGGTCATGGGATCGCTGTGAGGATCATCGAGAAAAGGAGGCGATGACGTGGGTGTGGGCCATGTTGCATCACCTGGGCCCCGAGCGGAGAAGGTGATCAATATGAATTACCATGAGATCACCACCGGCGTGCAACTGCTTTAAATTTTCTCAGTGAAACCATCTCAAGGTTTCAGGTTTCCGTGATTGCGAGGATGAAACAGGAGTTGAGTCTCATATGAGTGTCCAAGCCGCTTAATTCCAGGGTTATACCTTATAAACCTTGTTGTCTAGCTGTGAAGAGGATTGTTTGGCAAAGAGAATTGAATTGGCAAGGCCGTACTAACTAGGACCGCCTAATTGTCTACAAAACATCGAGACAATTCTGGACAAGTTTGGAGGCGAACTTGGAGCAAACGGGATGCTACTGATAAGATTGTAGCTTTCAAATCTTCTGATAATGAGGATAGAAGACTGTGATTGATTTCTTCATCACACCACAGAGCCGCACAATAACAGGCGCGGATTTTGTTTGTCAACATCACGGTAGACCAGCACCAGGACTCAGCGAGCTGTCGAGTGAAAACTGACATTTAAATGATATCCACCTCATGAAAAGTTCATTATATGCCTGAAAGCGCGATAAGCTAAAGACGGAGGAGTTGGCGATCATGGCAAACTGCTCAGAATCAGTAATGTCGCCGATCTTGAAACCACGTCTACGGCCATATCTTCAAGAAAACACGGTTCCCCGTCCGATCAACCCTAGTTAACCTTGAGAGAGCCTTGCCCAGTACTACAGCGGGAGACCATGTGGGAACAGGAGGTGTTGTAGACGTTTTTGCTCGCCAAACTACCAAAGTGTAACGACGGAGTTGCCAGATTCAAGAGGCTTCTGGCGCCGCGGCTTTGGTCATGCATGCATGAGGATTGAAGATTGTGAGAATATTTTCAATTGCTTGCGAAGTTTGCGAACAAGTCCCGCTAAGAGTCGCAGCTGTAGTTAGCTTCAGCGCATCTTACAGTCAGCATCCCGGGAATACCCTAGCCTATGATTATCACGTTCATAGCCTGCATAGAAGAAGAATGAAGCGTACACCTCATCGTTCTCTACGCGCGCAATCTGTAAAAACCATAGAGTAAAAACCATAGAGTAAAAACCATGCGAAGTCACGTGACTGATTGGCCTCAAGGTTCCGGATACATTTTCCTCATAACTTCACAAAACCTCACAACATGATTGGCCTTGACTCTAGCTGCCTGTAGCTGATTATTAGACTAGGTGACGTATACCCTATCCCGATCTAGCAACGGTCCCCGATCGATCAAGGTTAGGGTAAAACGATGTATATATAATCTACTGATCCCTTCTCGCTCTCTTCACAACTCATTATGAGATTAATCTATGTGTTGATACTGTCCACAGTCGCCTCAGCCATGTGGATGCCACCGCCGCCTCCCAGGGGCAAGCGTGATGAGATTATTCCAACTCTTCCACACGTTCCAGATTTGCCACACACCGGCCCAATTGGACCAATTGTTCCGGACTTGCCCCATGAACCAAAAATTCCAGAGACGGGTACCTCTGATAGTTAGCCAGACTCGCCACGGCCTGGATGCATGGTCGTACGGCCAACAGATCTCCAGCTTGCCAAGATTAATAAGCCGGAACATTTCTCATAAGTTACTTATGAAAAGTTCGTTTAAATACCGAGAATACAAATGTTGTTTCATGATGTGTGTTATGTTCAGTTTCGGCTCGTCTCTTCAGAATTTCTCCTCACGTGACCGCCCTTGCTAGTATATATGCATTCAAGTACGCGCCTGTTTTCAAGAACGTTGAACTACTCGATAATCAGTCCGCGAATGATTGAGACTGTCTCCAAATTTGATAGCGCAATCCAATCGGCCGGTTCGATTCACCCTAACCCACTGTCCATATATACCACTTGAGTTTCCTGCTAAGCCCCACCTCCACGACCAACTACCTCTCAGACCCAGGTAGGTTGACTTTCCAGAAACCAAGGAATAGGCCAAGGTTAAGCCGATGCTGCAGCGATGAGAGAAGCCAAGATGCTTCTCTGGCAACAAGATCGACGAGAAACCTGCGAATCTATATCGACGTATCACGACGCTTGGTTAGTTCTGATGGTCTCTTAACTTGTAGAGAACCAACAGAACCCAACAGAAGGCCCGCCAATAACTTTCTCCGTCTCTATCCGTACCGCAAAGGCTATGGCACATGAAAAAAAATGTCAGATTCTGATCACTGTCGATCAATGTTTTATAGGTTTAAGCTCTTGAACCCAAAATTGAAGTGCCGTATGTGATCTCATCAGCAAGTCATAAGCGATCTTAACTTCAGACCCTGGTTACTCAGAATTCTCATTTTCCGGCGCCAGAACTGCTAAGTGACAGAACCTGTACGCAAACACTTTCCGTTATATAGTGGATTAAGCTTAAATAATTCGTCACAGAGCATTAAACGATCAGCTTAGAGGGGTTTCCACAAGCCGACTACGCCGCACAACAAGCCGCACTGTTTGCGGACTCCGAATGCCGTGGAGTTTTAAGCGTGGACTTTTAGGCTTAATTGAGGGCATTGAATATACCAATTTACGCACATGGCCACTTCTTTGCTAATTAGCCTCATCAGATTGCTTACCGTGAACACACGGCACTCCGATCGATCGATGTTAGGGTTCCACCGGTCTATATAAAATCTCTGTCTTTTCGTGATCAACATTGTTACATCTCAGTATGAAGTTGACTTACCTATTGGCTGCTGCGACCATTGTTATGGGAATGGCTATTCCACGAGACGAGGATAAAAGGGGGGGCTGGGAGCCTCACTACCCGACAAGTCCAAACACTCCACGACTAGACGATGTGAATGAGCAAGAGAAGACCTACCAACCTGAGCAGGCTCCTCACCACTATCCAAACCCGCCAAACGCTCCAAGACTTGACGAAGTCAACGAAGGTAAGAGAGGTGAACAGCCTCCACACCACTACCCAACTTCACCAAACACCCCTAGGCTGTGGTAGTTTACTTGACTGTGGCTGAGTCTTTCAGCAGTCCAAGAACTCTTGTTACCAGTATATGTCCTCCACTAGCAATACCAGCTATTTTCATCTCACTCCTTCACTGATATATTAGAGAACTTGAGCGAATTGGATTCTTTCATATATTCTCATGTATGCACACGATGAATATGTAAGCTATCGAAGGGCGCAGGTAAATACCATTCAGGGACTCACACTCTCGTCTTGGTCGTGCTACGCCTCAAATGCCACCTCTGGACCGTCCAGAACATTCTAGCCGCTATACGCCGCACGTATAAGTGCCGCATACAACGCCGCACCAACAAACGCCGCTCAATGTTGTGGTCGCCATTACTACGTGAGGAATCAGCCAGACAAATCACTCAAGATACCATCATATACAAATGATTGATTTTTTGAGGCAAATCAACCGTCCATCGTTAGCCTTAGACTTCAAATAGCTCCTGCACTGCAACCTGGGGAGCTGAGGCAATAGTCGACAATTGCCTCGCTATACTAAAACGATACGAAATGTGGTAGTGAAAAGCTCAGGAAAGCTTAGTACGTTCATAAGAGGACATCATCGCACAGTGAAAACAATCATCTGAGATGTACTGCAAAAGAGCGGAAATGCAATTCACACTGTGTTTGCTGACTGAAGCCGACCACAGCCGAGGACACCACATGTGCGGGCTGCGGACTAGGTTTGAGATACAGATTAGGTCTCAGATATGCATATTGAGCCTGCTTATGACCTGCATGCGCCGTAAAGGTAACAGTCAATGCGCTCAATCGCACGATGGAAATCATATTAATCACTCGCAACTATCGCAGTGGTGTAGCGTGCAATTGAGAACTTTGACGAAGGGCAATGCTAGAGAAATGATGGTTACCTACTAAAGAGCGCCAAAATCCGAGTATTCCGACTTGCATACAGTCCAATGCACTCTCGCATTGACACCTAATCTCCTCGCACTCACGGCACACGGCCCTAATGACTTCCGTTTTGATACGAGTCAACGATCAGCGGACCCCGCAATCGCAAATGCAGGTTCGTGCCGTCCCGTGGTAACCGTATTCGATAAAGGTTAGGGTTCGGAATAATATAAAAGATCTTCGATTCGGTTGTCATCTCATCACCATGAAACTTTCCTCGATTTTGATTCTCTCTGGAGCCGCTATGGCGGCGTGGGTCCCTCCATCTCAAGCTGCTCGTGATGATAAGCGGGATGTCGAGGAACACCAATGGATGCCCCCACCACCACCTAAGCATGGTAAGCGTGATGACGCCGAAGTCCACCAATGGATGCCCCCACCACCTCCAAAGCACCACGGCAAGAGGGACGAGGCTGGTGATGTTCAGGAGCACCAGTGGATGCCCCCACCACCACCTAAGCACGGAAAGCGTGATGACGCCGAAGTCCACCAATGGATGCCTCCACCACCTCCAAAGCACCACGGCAAGAGGGACGAGGCTGGTGATGTTCAGGAGCACCAGTGGATGCCCCCACCACCACCTAAGCACGGAAAGCGTGATGACGCCGAAGTCCACCAATGGATGCCTCCACCACCTCCAAAGCACCACGGCAAGAGGGACGAGGCTGGTGATGTTCAGGAGCACCAGTGGATGCCCCCACCGCCTCCAAAGCACCACGGCAAACGAGACGAGGATGGCGATGCTCAGGAACACCAATGGATGCCTCCACCACCACCTAAGCACGGTAAGCGTGATGGCGCCGAGATCCACTAATGGATGTCACCGCAAAGCACCACGGCAGGACCTGGCCGCTTGTCAACGCCGCTGCCAGAAATTCCTGACCCTCCACACGCTCAGTTTGATGGTCCAAACACCGCTTTTCCACACTAGTTTCTGACTAGTTGGTCTCTCAGTGCGAGAGGCGCATTATATAACAAATACTACAACATGATACTTTAAGATTACACTCAGTATGTGAAATATCTAAATTTTCATACATAATTTCCATCTAAATAATTCATGACAATATAGTTCAAATTTTAGTCACATGTTGGCTCTTGAATCATTTTGGCCGTCTAACTATAGTCTCAGAATCTCCTGAACGGCGCTCGTAATAATATAAGTGCTAAGGCGTCAAGCATCCTGCAGGGTTTCACGATGATCTGCATGCATTGTCTTAGCTCGGGACTTGTGTCCGCCGTGCGCGGTGAATAACTGTGTTGGTCAATAGCAACCTCGCTTGTAAGGTTGAGCCGACCCGATACATCCGATTAGTGACGTTGGATTTGGCAAGGGCCGCACGATGTGAGCCGCAAGAGCCGCATATGCCCTCGTGATAGTTTCCTTGAGGTTGCTGGAGAATGCTTTTCAGCGTTGAATGGGCCGCTTCTGATCGTTCAGAGGTGTGGTCCATTGTCCTTGGCAATGCTCGGACCGGCCGGGCGAAGTGAATTATTATCGCACCCCTGCCATACCCGGCCTGTAACATGCCATTACATAAACCGCACGGTGTTGTTGAGCCTGTCACGGCACTATGCATAAGATATGTACAGATCTCAGTTTAATCGCATGCATGTTTCGGGAAATCGCCGTCAATAAGCGAACACCTTGCTAGTGAGTACGTAGACGTACACACTTAGGCTGGCAACGAAGTCAAGCTTGGAAAAAGCAAGGAGTATATGGCAGTTCAATTGTGTTGACGTTATGTAAATGCAGATGCAAGTCGGACGTCGGAATGCCGTAGCGTCCACATGCAGCCACGTGACCTCTCAAAAAATGTATTTTAGTCCATTCAAGAAAGCATCAAGACTAGTTAGTTTGAGGTAAACAATAACATGCAAAGCCTTGCGATACCAGACCGAACTTACATTGTCAAATAGCGAAACAGATTCGATTGTGACGGCGCTTGGCAAATTGAGCCTTCCAGAGCTCTACTGTCACTCGTCGGGCCTTCATACTTGGCCGATGATCTCAGCCTCTGCCAAGAAGTCCACTCACATGGCATGAGTTCGACGATTCCAACTAATCGCAGCGATCGAGCAGATCTTATATACGACTCAAGGTATATAAGCTCTCGCTAGCCTCAATCTCTTGATAAACATGAAGTTCATCACCTTTGTCGCCCTTGCTGGCATCGCCGTCGCCAACGCACACCCAAACGTCGGTCCAATCGACACCACCAATTCCTCCAACGATGAGCCAACGATTAGGTTTCCGACCCGAATCATCAGGCCACGGTCCAGCGCCTCCAGCCAGCTCTTGATCACATCCGCTCATTAGCACTTCCATAGTATCACTAATAGATTGCCACTAATCACGCAGAGTTGATATCTGAGCTGTGTCGAGCTAGTGCCAGTAACCTACATGTTTTGTTAGTCCCACTTGGGTCAGAGGTTTCGTTTCTGGGCACGTAGGATGTCTGATTTGGTGTAGGTTATTGCACATCTTACCCCCTGAGACGAAATATTACCAAGAAACGGCTGAAAACAGCCGCACCTGACACACCCTAACCCGCAGAGATGTGCACAAGCACCGGCCGACGTCATTTCACCAGGCAACAATAGTAAATAGATTTTCTCAACTTTGCGTCTACTCAATGTGGTGCTAGTGCTCAAGTTCATCACGGAAGCTCTAGTCTCTGGTTCTGCCGGCCTGCTACCGCTGAAAGCGCGCGCTCATTCACGGTGCGTGAATTCACGGCATTGGTACCACGTGAAGTACTGAGTTTGCAGGCGATTGATAGCGATGACTCGTACATTTTGTTTCTACTCTTAGGCTCACAGTCTCGTGGCCGATATACTTATCGGGCCGAAAAGCGGGTCGAAAAAACAAAACACGAAGCCCAATTGCTTGAAATTGCAATCTCCCAAGCCAGTAAAACTATCACACTCATAAGGCTCCAGCTGACTCCTGCATCGGGATCGCGAGTATTACTTGCTGATTCCCTGGTCAGCTCATCTTGTAGTACAGAATGCGACTATACATTTAAGTTAAGTGAGACGCGCTCTGGGCAGAGACTGATAGATGACCGTAAAGAGTTGAATAGTATCCTCCGACAGTTTAAAGCAGGTATGGTTCGAATGACCACACGTGGAAGCCTTATATCTCTGGATAGAGTTAGTGTGCGAGCACTGTCTCTGACCACAAGGGTACTGAATGGTCGCACCTATAGAGCATGGTCGCGACACCACATGCATCGCCTGAACATTAAGCAAAACTGGCAACCACATGTACGCCAATTGAGGAAAACAGTTCGAACCGTGTTTTCTGAAGCAGCATTAAACCGAATCCGTGTCAAACCTTGGTAAAACTCGGCTGGTATTCCACCACCTGGTTCCAATCATTTTGCAGAAAGTTCCCGGAAACTTTCTACCCTAACCCTCATCACGTGACGAATTTGCAAATTTTGCTTTGAATATGAAATATCGGCAGGCTCCTCATTGAAACAATCTAGCACCAAACAGTGGCCCATTCCTGTCGATTTCGCGTGATGAGACTCCCTCAAACAGTTCCCCATCAGTTCACCCCACCAGGTCACGTAGCGATATCTGGGAGGTTGGCGCGCAACCCACCACCCACCTCCGCTAACGATTCCATAAACAGGCTGTTCACAAATCAGAATGGCGTCACGGCGGTATATTTATTCGATTGATGAATTGGTAGAAATTTCACACTCACCGCTGGTGAAGACACCGGACGGCTTTGAAGAGTTTGAACTGGGCACAGCGTGAGTACCGCACGGCGAGGGCGAGCCCGGAGCTGCCGTAGTTCACAGATACTGGTGTGGAGGAGTAAGATCAGAACAGGCGGAGATATTGAGAAGTCGCGAGGAGAGTGGTGAAGATAGTGGTGATTCGGTTTGATTGGCTGAAGACTGCGGAGTTGCTGAAGGTACTGGTGAGGCTGTCAAATGACTCGATCACGTTCCACGAGACACCGTAGAGAACGGACCTGAACGGGATAGTTCATTGTCTTGATCTGTGTGGTTCTTGTTGGATGGAGTTTGGAGAGTGACGCTTTTCGAAGTGCTCGAGGATCGTATGACTCTCAAGACAGGGATGAGCTACGAATGAGGTCTTCTGGTGATTTGCGAGCTTCTTCGGGGTGAATTTGAGTGCTTCAGCTGTGTGAAACGTGAACTTCATCAGAGAGATCAAGAGAGGCGGTGTCTCCAAGGTGTTAGGCGAAGTCTCACTACGGCCAGCGGTTCATCAATGTTTGTTGGGCCCTGATGATCACGTGCTATATGATTCCAGACAAGCTCGATAGTTGACATCTATCGATGATATGAGCACCGTTCTTCACTGTCGAGTGGGAGCTGAAGGACCACGCCTCGACACGGTGTTTAAGCGACAAGACGGTTCCAAGAATGATGATTCTGCGTTCAATATAAGACTCCCTGGCTTCACCGTCGTCCCAAGGCCGATATGAAGTCCGGATCTCAGCTGAGCACTCTAAACCGGTCGATGCCTCTGGTGGATCACTAACATAGACCCAAGTTCCGGCCCAAATACGAACACGACACAACGCTTGGACCCCCAACAACAACCTTCAACTCCTCTAAACGCCCGTACCGAAACAAACGACGAGACTCGAACGAATGGGCAGAGAAACCACAGAAATGGAAGCCCTCAGAACCCGAGTGGCTCGAAGAACCTGAAGATGACTCCATTGGACCACACTCTGTCCAGGAGTTCGAAGCCTGGAAGGCACAGATGCGAGCTCAGGAACTTCGAAACCAAGGTTTTGATGTCGACGAGAACGAGTTCAGGCCTAAACCTGACGACTCTTTCTTTGATTTCAGCCCGCCAAAGGAAAATGTCGACAGAATGTTTGAAATGCTCGAACAGCCCTCGTTCCCATCAAGATCAGTGTCAAACAATATGCCTAGCCCTAGTCTCTCGTCAGTCAACACTGTCGGCTCTACCCCTGGTTCTGTCGGCGCCTCAGGTGCCTCGAAATTCTCGCGATTCTTTAGCTCTGGCCCAGAACCCTCAGGTCCACCGCCTAGCGTCTCTCAGCAGCACCAACAGCACCAGCAACGTGTGCCATCTCAGCCTCCTCATGTGACACCAAAATCAGCTCACGTGACGGCTCATGTGCCGCAGCCACCACCTATTCCAATTCCTGGCGATGCCGACAAGGAGGGGTTCCAGCGAATCATGGCCATGCTGGGCCAGCCGGAGCCAGCGGCGCTGTCGCCGCCACCAAAAGTGCCCTCTAGCGGTAACGATGTCTTTTTCATGAGCTTGCTGAACAAGAGCGATCAAACGAGTCCACCACAAGCTAGCCCACCACAAGTCAAGGCTACGCCTCAAACACCAAAACTCAAACGAAACCAGAGCAACGGTCCTCAGGGCAACCAGAATGGTAAGCGAGAAGTTTCTGAGAAGAGCCCCCCGTCGGAAATACGATCGCCTTTCCCACCGCCTCCTCCAGGCTGGTTCATGGATAATGAGGGAAAGCCAATTCCACCGCCAAATTTCCCACCTGGATTCCTCCCACCGCCACCAAACTTCCCAGGCTTTGCACCCCCACCACCAGGCTTTCCGTTCATGCCAGGCGGTCTGCCACCGGACTTTGTGCCGCCAAACTTTCCACAGGGGTTTGTGCCACCGCCAAACTTTCCTCCGGGCTTCCCACCACCTCCTCCGCACATCGCTGAGCAGATGGAACGAGAGAGACAGAGGCAGGCTTCGGGTTAGTAGAGCGCAGTCTGACGATTTCGTTTGCGACAGACGCAGTTGGGCCCGCTTGACCAAGGGCAATGAGTAGTTACGACAGCGTAATAACAAGTTTTTATTGTTTGCTAGGATTCTCTACGCTTTGAGGTTGCTGCCGCGTAAGCTGCGGCGTGCGGCGCTCAGAAATTCGGTTTTGGTGCCAGTTTCATGCCATTGCAAGGCCTCAAAGGTTGAAAGACTACTCATTCACAGCTCTGTGGAGCTTCTGTCTCGCCGTTTAAGGATCTCAGCAAACTCATAATTACCCGTTGCCAAGCTTATGCCCGGCGCAGATGTATATACACGGCCGCTTCGGTCACATGTTGTTGTGGACAGCAAACACATATACTTGGTGGAATATCTCGGCAGTTGTACGATCAATGCAACAAGCAGGCGATTGCCGTTGCTGAAGCTTATTGACTGTTTTGTCGGCAGAAGTTTCCTCGCTCGATTGCATAGTCGATATCTCTCATTATTCTCGCCTTCGCCAAAAATCTGGTCTAAAATTCGCCACAACAGCTCGGGTAACAATACTTCCCCGTGAACTTTGACATAACAGGCGACGTATTGGAACGGCTTCTGAGAATTTGGGTATAGCTTCCGCTAAGAGGTCACATTTCAGGTATTTTCGGTGGTTTCAAGGTGTTGTCATTCGTCATGTAATTGTTCAGGCGATCGCGATCTGAAACTGCACATCACATGCACAATAATAAGTTACATGTATGCACGCCGCATCTTAGTGATCATGAACTTTCAGTGGCAAAGCGCAATGTCCGCACAATAGAATCAGTTCCTACTGATCAATGATATGGCTATGTAAAATAGTTTTCTATCGCAGGTATACGCCATCTCGACCGGCGCCATTCCGTACAAGGCCGGTACGCCGGTGACTACCGGCCGGTGTCCGTT
The DNA here is from genome assembly GCA_030564385.1 of Blastobotrys robertii. Classification (NCBI taxonomy): domain Eukaryota; kingdom Fungi; phylum Ascomycota; class Dipodascomycetes; order Dipodascales; family Trichomonascaceae; genus Blastobotrys; species Blastobotrys robertii. The sequence continues at coordinate 5,552 of JAJLUQ010000118.1, read as the reverse complement.
ACTTCCAAACGGGGGCGTTTCAATATGGGGAAGTGGCAAAGCGATTTCAAAGCCTTGCATGACTTGGCTCGATGTTTTTCCGCCGAACGGCATGCGGCAAGCAGGATTGAGCGCTCGCGTGCGTGGTGCTCGCGATATCGTCATGCCAAGTAAAGTTCTGAGGTCAAAAGTGATTGTAGAGTATAACGAGTGGAGTTGAAATGATGGTTTGATAGCCGAAAATCATTAAGTATACATGTCCATTATCTCGTCAACGTCTTATACCACTAAAACATGTTATATGCGAGTTTAAGCTCCAAATTGCTACTATATATTCAAACTTTTTATCCTACACGGTGCGCACAATTAACGGCTATCCCGCTTGGATCTCAATCAACAAATAACTATTACAGCGAGCCATATGATATCTTATCTGGCGTTCGCTAGAGCATGAAGGCGAGGTTACATTGAATACATGTATGCACTAGGACGGCAAGCTGCCTTATTTTGATAGCGGATCGTGCCGCTCAGAAAAATGGGCCTTTTTCCGGCCGCAGTTTTCTGAGATTTGCGCCTTTGGCGTATCTGTTTTCGTCACGTGATCGAAACCTTCTTCCCGAAATAGAAATACCTCGAGATCTTCTGCGTGGCGTCCCGGACATGAAAAAAAAGAAAATTAAATGAAACGGGTGGCAATCACATGTATGCATGTGCTTGGTTAGCTCGATGGACTGATATCGTCAACGATACGAGCTCACGACTACACTGTAACGACTCAAGGGTATTGGCCGAAACCGAACAAATACCGGAGGTCAAACAAGGAGCTTATCTTGAGCAATCGCGCTCATGTAATAATATAACTGAAGATCCAAACCTTAGGCAATGGCTAAGGTCGTACTGTATATTCTTGGCCAGGTTACTGAGAAGTCCTTCCGTAGCTGATACGCCCAGAAATTTCCTGCTGCAACTGGACCAGCGAAAGGCAAGGTCTGCCGCCGCTTGGCGCTACAAGTCGATACAGGTATACCGGTACGAGGATTTGCTGACAAACTGATTTCGGCCGGTTCACCGAGTCTACTGCCGATACCGACGGTGGCGAGTGGGGTTACCTGGCGAATGTGACGTACTAGTCTACTGTCCCAAACACTATAGTGCCGTTATCTCACCGGCGGGTCCTCACTATTCTTCCGACCGGTGGGTTCTTGAGCCTTCCATGAAAAATCGTTGGTGGGTAAGGGTACATTCTGGGCAAGGGTTTTTCAAATGGGAAGGGGTGTTCCGAATTGGGAAACTATGAACCCAATGCGGCACAGATGGACCCTGGGACCTGGTGGCCGTGCACTTCCTAATCGAATTGATCCGATCACTCAGAGAGTATATAATGCGGCATCGCCCGCGTACATACACTACACCAACCACCAAAGTCATTTAGAGTTAAGGTTTTCCAGCCGTGCCCTCATTGCTGAACTCGATCGATCAGATTCATTAATTTCTCTTCATTGCTTGATCCCATGAAAGTTGACGGCATTCGACAGAAAATGGCCGGCTTGGCCCTGGCCATCATGACCGGTGCCCAACTTCTGGATACCCTCAACGTCACAGGTCTGATCTTTTCAGAGCCTTCTATCGCCGAAAAATACAATGTCTCGCTGGAAACCGCTTCCTGGGTCATTTCTGCCTACACACTCACATTTGGATCCTTTATCCTACTTGGAGGACGACTAGGTGATTACATTGGTCACAGACTGATCTTTATGATTGGTTTGTTCTGGTTTGGAATATGTTCGCTCATTATGGCGAATGTCCAAAACATCTATGTTCTTCTAGTGGTTAGAGCCTTCCAGGGTATCGGCGCCGCTCTGTCCATCCCTACAGCCTCCGGTATGATTGTCCACAACTATCAGGGCCAATTCCAAGCACTTGCATTGTCTATTGTCGGCGCTGCCGCCGCTTTGGGTGGCGTTATCGGTGTCTTGATTGGAGGAAAGTTCGCCTCCATTTCTATCGGCTACCGAGGCCTAATGTGGCTCTCTTTCGGACTTTCCTGGGCTTTTGCCACTGGTATTTTCTTTTCCATCGATGAGACCCCGCGAGACATGAAAAAGCTCAGAAAACTCGACTACCCCGGTGCTGCAATCTTTGTCGGTGCTGTTCTGTTGATTGTCTTTGCCTTCACTGAAGCTCCTGGTCACTGGAGCCAGGCTCGATTCATCGCTCCACTCATCATTTCCTTATTCATGTTTCCCCTTTTCGCCTTCTATGAGGTCAACATCGCCAGCCAGCGATTCGGATTTGAGCCGCTCGTGCCAAGCTACGCTTGGCGATTCAAAAACCTCAGTGCGGCTGTTGCCTATTCGGGCTTCCTTTTCGCGGTCGTCTACGTTGTCATGTTTGCTGGTGTCATTCAGATTCTGGAATTGAACCGAAAATCCGCTATGGGCACCGCCGTGCAGTTCGTTCCCTTCGCCGTGGCCTTTGGACTTGGCTGTATCATTGGTGGCGGTACGTTTGGCCGGTTCTCTGTGAAATATCTTCTCACTATCGGCCCGCTCTTCGCCATCATCGGCCTGATTCTCTATGCACAAATGTCACCAACTGTTTCATTCTGGCGTTATATGTTTGCTGCGGATGTACTCACTGGACTAGGCACTGGCCTATCAGCTGCTACCTTCTTTAACACAGCCATGAACTCGGCCCCATTGGATCACCAGGGTCTGGTTGGAGGAATGGTATCTTCAGCAGGCCAAGTTGGACCCTCCCTGTTCCTCGCTGTCTCCACCAGTGAAATTGGTTCTGGCGCCGCAAAGCTTGAGAGTTTCCAGCATGTATACTACACCATGGTTGCTTGTGCCGCAATCTGCTTGATTCTGGCAGTGTTTGTCATTAAAGATATTGACGTCAAGGTAGGCCAGCAGGCAACGACCTTTGAAGACTTCAACAAGGGCTCTCGAACTCCTTCTGATGTCGAGTCTCACTTTGCCGAAAACCCTCGTTACGAGCACAAGAAATCGATCGATAATGGCCTGGAGAGCGAGATCCGAATCGCATACTAACCAGCTACCGCCAGGTCACTAGCAGCAGTGGCCATGTGAATAGTATTTATCTCAACTAATTAATATCCATCTCGCCTAACAACCTTCAGAAAATTATCTAAACCGTCACCACCACGGACACTCAGAACGTACGCGTGCCTGAGGAATCTTTATTGCTAATTACTTTGCTTATAATTCACTGCTGTAGTTGCTTATAATTCACTGCTGTAGAGGCCCTCCTGAAAATGTCCACACAACATACCACTTGTCGTGGTTACCCGGAATGCAACAACATTCACTCTGTCGTGTTACCCGGCCGCTCAAAACTATATAAGGCCCATGTTCCCACTCTTTCCTCACCACTCTGTGGTCGAACACATGATGATCTTCCTCAAAACCAATGTCTATTATAGCTAATAAACTGCTTTGTGAAGTTGCACGTAGAACGGCTTGATTCTGACCTCAATCGTTAACCCCGTTAAGTCCGTCACTCTCTATGATTGGGTGTCCTAGCACTGAGGGGTCCATACAGGAACTGCACATAGTATCATGTAGCTAACTATTTTTGTACGTGATATAGATAGCGTGCAAGCAAATGCTAGGTACGTTGTTGGTATACCGAGTTTTGCTTGAAATTAATATATACGTACTGATCATATGATCTATAAATAATATTGAGAGTGTATAAACCGATTAATCTAAGCGACTCATGTATCAGAACGCAAGCCAGCTGGTGATCTTCGTTAAGAATTATATTCCAGGCTATAATAAATAAAATTAATTAATAATTAAATTATGTTCATTAATATAAGTGTGTATCCCTATTTATTTGTCCAAGAAGCTCTGGACAGTACCAGAAAAAGGTCTGGATAAGAATAGAACAGTTGAGCCCGTTTTACACCAGTTTTTGCCGTTTTTTCTCCATTTTCGTACAAATTTGACTGAGTAGACCCCGTGAGAGCGACTTAACCTTTAAACTCTCGTCTACGGCCATATCTTCAAGAAAACACGGTTCCCCGTCCGATCAACCATAGTTAAACTTGAGAGAGCCTTACCCAGCACTACAGCGGGAGACCATGTGGGAACAGCAGGTGTTGTAGACTTTTTGCCGGAAGGAGTGAACAACGCGTTCATTTGACTGCTTAGGGTCAATATTCACAAAATGTGCAAGCCAAGTCTAATAGTGAAGTCACGAAACACAAAACGCACTGGAATGGTAGGAAAGGAATAACTGTAGCCATCTGCAACTGTTTTAATGTTAACAATGTCTTACCGGCTATGACGTCACTGTGCATAATATGGGGCCTGACCAACTAACCATAATAAGCCTAGCGCGGGACATAAATAGCAGCCAATCTCCACACATGCATGCATAGAACCGTATCATGAATTCTACAGTCTGGGTATGCGCAGAAGTGAACTGTGCTGGCCTTTACCACAGTCCTCGGCAGAATTGTTTGGAGTGCGGCCAGATTTGTTGGATGCATGTCATACAAGACTTGCCGGCAGGTTTATTGGATAGTCTTGGTTCTTTGAAATTATGAGACGTAACACAAATAGAAATGAAGCGAAAGTAATGAGCCACCTGGCTACATCACGTAAACTAGCATTCTTCTGGGTCGATCTGATGGACCGCAAAGGCGTCAGGGATACCCAGTATGTTGTTACTGGCATCTCTGACGCAAAAAAGCCAAAAATTGGGCCCAACCGGGAATTGAACCCGGGACCTCTCGCAAACAACTTAGAGTTATAACCCTAAGCGAGAATTATACCACTAAACCATCGGGCCGATTGATGAACGCAGAGTTCTTTTGGAACTACATGTACGCGAAAATGGAGAGTAAAGTCCGCGATTTAGTAGCGTGATTCGGGTTTTAGCAAGTGAGAGTGGCTGTGGTGCTAAGCCTATGAAAATAATTGGTGCATGTGTGGGTGTGGGCAGCTGCGAACCGAACTGACATCCATACGAAGTATTGGGCTAATGTCCACATTTGGGTTAATATTACGCTGAGAAGTATCGGTACGATACAGTCACGTACGTTCTAGAACTTTGTACATGTTGTCGTCAAGTCAATTCGCAAAAGGATCGTAACAGGCCGGTTCGAGGCTCAGGTCCAGACGATCGAGGCTCAGATCTCAAGCATTTGATACTGAGAGTTACAAACAGATCAAATTGAAGAGCTTTACGTTTGACCAGTGTTCTGACTAATATGAACTGAGTCATTGCGTGTACTCCGATGGTCCTTGCTGCGCGCCCAATTCTGACCTTCTAAAATTTTGAAAGAGTTCGTCGCGCCTCATTTTGAATATCACCACTATAATAATATAATAATAATATATCGAGTTTATAGTCCAGGCTATGTAATAAAATACGTCGCAGAAGCTAGACTGAAGGTCGTGGATTTGGCCGCACTGCAGGCCCTGTCGGTTTGTTGTTGGTGGTCGAAATGTTGGTGCGACGGTGCCGAATTCTCCTCTAGCACATGGCTAGAGAGTAGGGGGAAAACCAGTCTGCGTTGGTGACAACTGTCAAAGAGCTAC
>JAJLUQ010000117.1:0-23996 GCA_030564385.1 Blastobotrys robertii | reverse complement strand
TGCAGTGCGGCCAAATACACGAACTCCAAGTCTAGCTTCTGCGCCGTATTTACTTACATAGCCTAGACTATAAACATAGATATATTATTATTATTACTCATGCGGGGCTCTCCAGACGCCCAGACACAGAAGTAAAATGACAGATACATGGAAGACCTGTGTTTTGTTAATTATATTGATCATTTCTTCGCCATGTGCATCGAATACCGTCTCGAGAATTGACCAAGAGCCCGTGCATAGGACGCAGTGGCTTCGAGACAGAAAATTTAAGGTTGCCGACAGCACAAACTCCGCGAATAATAACAGGACACCGCACTACGCCGAGCGATCATTGTACCTGCGTGAGCCGCACATAACTCTTGCCTGGATAGTATTTCAAGTCAAAGGCTACATCGATATCGCCGACAGAGTTTTTTCTAGTCAATGCCGCTTGCATTGGAAAGGCTATCTGCATGCCTGGTTTTCAGCTAGTAGAGAGATTAGGTGCATGTCCGAATACTGTAAAGTGCAGTTTAAATCTTTTCTGAAGCGACATGGAGAAGACCAGGACCTGCTTGAGACTTGCCATGCTTGCTGTTTATTAATATTTATATCTATCCGTCGGCATGCACTTTTTCTACTCGCGTACAGCAGCAGGTTGATTGTTGTACCGGCTATAGCCTGATTAATGATAACTTGTGCGTCACCCCACGAGAATTTCAATACGCCGGGCTGAATTCAATGACGTACTATTCGATCAGCTAAGTAGAACATATATCAATTCGTGCGATCGAACTCCTTAGAAAGTGGACACATGCAGCGGTAACGCCTCGTTTTGATAGGATATATTGAGTGTTGTGTGTATAACTGTTGAGGTCTGGCGAGTAGTTTTCCTATAGCCTAGCCGGCGCGCGTCTCTGGCGCTATCACGTGCTTGTTTGGTAGGCGTATTCATACCAATCCGGCCAAACCTTAATATTAAACTAGCTGGTGCCGCATGCCTGAAGACAATAGCCCTGAATGCTTAATTTCAGGCGTGTGTCTCGGATGTACATATATATAACCGGAGTAGTCTTGGTGCGAGAACAATTAATGGCGACCGAAATAGTATCACGGTACAGGCCAGAGATTGAAGTTCTGGCCCGCGATGGCAGCCTCGAGTTTGCCAGTACGATAGTGGAGATTGTACTGACGGACTATCGCATGGATCTTATACCGGGCGGAGTTTTGTTGAACAGACATGAAACGCGAGAGTGTGTAGTGCTAAAGTCAGACCATTTGCACGCAAATCATATGAGAGAGATACTGCTGAAGATGATGGCTGAGGAGAAGTGTACTTTTGGGATTCTGGGTCTAGCAGGGACGACCGAAGTGTTTTCAAATGAAGGGTCACGCGTTTTCGAAAACCATACGCAATACGAGGAATTTATCAAGTTGGTGATTAGCATCAGAGGCTGCAAAGCGATCGATTCGTCCTGTAATGTGGACGACGAGTTCATGAGAGAGTACGATAATCCGACAATCAATGACAACGTACACCCTGAACATTGAGAGATTTCTGGAGCTGTACATGACCCGCTGCAAGCGACAGCTTTAGCTTGAATATGAGTATCCATATGACCGAACAAGATGCGCATGATTCCAGACATATTCGGACTAACATCATGTTATTTCCTAAATTTCAGCCTAGCGCGTAGGTTATATTTTGTCCCACTGAGATCCGGTCGCGGCCCGCATTATCCGAGACCCTAACCTCATCGGCTGCCTCCCGACAGTGAGGTGTTCCTATTGGTGACAGTTCATACAATTGCGGTCATTGGAGTCAACAAAGACTATATAAAGCCCCGAATCCTCCGTTCCCTGCTCTCACTATTCTCCGCGTCAAGTCCAGACGTTGCCGGCTGCTGTATCCGACGTCATTCGCTTACGTCACCAACGTGTCCACGTCAGCGAAGTTCCTCACTCTAAATAGCTCTGCACTGCTTAGTACTCTTACAGTTGTACCCTTGAGGCGTAAACGAGCAAGTTTGAAGTCAATGTTGTACGAGTGACAACTGTTGGGCTTGCTTGCCGACATGCATCTATTCTCCCTGTCTTACTATAGTACTCTCGGCACAGCACCAATACGGTAACGGTTACGTTGCTTGTTACTTGTTTGAAGCTATTGGACAGCGTAAGGCACTATACCGCGCTCAGTATCAAGGCTATCAGTATACCAGGTCAGGGGAAAGTAATAGCAAGTCAGCGCCACCACTCAACGACGGGCGTCAACGAAACACTGGCTCAACGCTACAGCCAATAGTACCCTGCAATCGTCTACGCTTGAATATTGGATTAACCTGGGTTTCTCCTAGTCACCAGTGAATCACCGAGCTACGCAGGCCCAGGTAGCAAGACCCACCAAGCTACACCAAGCGGCTACGCTGGTCTTCTTGGCTGTGATCACTATCGACACAGTACTGTCTAGCAGGCTTACACGAGTGCCAGAGCGGGCAACAAAGGGTGTCCTTACTGGTGAGATTGCATACAGAGCTGGAAGCTGATTGACTTGGGGTTCGGCTGATCTCGGCATTGAACGGATCAACAACAGTGGTGATCTGTTGACGTGACAAACAGTCATTTGAACTTTGACTGACCTCAGGGAAACTCCCCATGATGAACCGAGTCCTCATTGCATTATGCATCACGTTTTTCACAATCTACGGGTTCCTGGAGCTACACTTGGCCCTGACGGGCCGCATAGGGTTCAACAAGTACTATAGCCATCGCATGGATGCCTTGTTCAAAGACTACTTCCGTCCACGCAACCATGGCTCGTATGTCACAGCAGGCAATGAAACGCTCGGATTCCACCACATTGAATCAATCAACCTTGCCAACAGGTTCGACTACGCGGACGCTTGCACGCTACAGGCCCTGGTTTCCAACATCACTATTAACCAGTTTGACGCAGTGGAAGCGGACGAGGTCACGCAAACACCGACTAGTAACGTTTTGGCGCCTTTGAAAGCACCAATTCAAGCCTGTTATAGGTCCCACGCCAACATCTGGCGGAAGATGCTCGATGAAAAATGGGAAACAGTCCTGATTCTGGAGAGCGATTCAATGTGGGACGTCAACATTCGCAAGAACACTCTAGCCATTGCAAAGGGCCTTAACGAACTAATGCATCTTTACCCCACGCAGCCCTTTCGTTCGCCATTTACTGCAAATTACACCAAGGAGAGCCTAGTGCCAACGCTTATTGACCCATATTGCTCGCAAAACTGGGACATTCTCTCGTTGGGGCACTGTCACGACAACCCATTGAACGGACACGAACACGTAGTAGTTGACGACCCCTATGGCCCAGAAGACGCGGTCTATGATGTCGTTGAGAAGGGAAAGAAACTTCGTTACCAGAGAGTGGTGAGGAGGTCGGGTGGTATAGTGTGCACCAACGGCTACGCTATATCAAGAAGCGGTGCTTCCAAGATGTTGCTCCGTGGAGCCACTGACCTTGATGAGCCAGTAGATCTTCTCATCAATCAGGCCACCTTCGATGGCCTGCTGAACGTCTACTCGGTCCATCCACCAATTATTGGTCAATGGGAATACCGAGAGGGGATTGGCGCTGAGAGTCTTAACTCAGACATTGACGACCATACAGGGGACACAGACGACACCTTTAGCGATCGCTGGAAGGAAATCCACGACACATTCAACGTTTGGAAGGTCAAGAAAGAATTCGAGTTTATGCATTTACAGCGGCCAGCTTTATTCGAACTAGGAAATTTTGCATTCGGCGTCGAGCGAAAGGAGCCAAAAAAGTGGCCAAAGGTCGAGCATCACGATGGAGCAAACTGGGAGGCTCAGGAGGAGACGCAGCAAGTTGAGTAGATTTCTGAGCGTCAGGTGACTGTCGCGTCAAAATTTAATTACGAGATAGTAACATGGTCTTTGCATCCAGAGAGTCTTTTTAAAACGTTTGTGTGCGTCTCATGTATGATGTACAGGAAATTACATCTCCATCCGCGCTTAGCTTCATCACCTGTCCTCTCTTCGACTCAATCACCTCAGTTTGCTATCAAATCAGAGTCAAATCAGCTTCATTGATAACCGCCGCTGCTGAGAAGTAATACTTGACCATTTCGTACCGGGCGCTACCAAATCATCAGCTATTCATCTTGACTTGGAAGGATATCACGGCCTTAGAACCTCTAGATTGCCAGCATCTACTAATACCGTCCTCAAATCTCGCCGACGTGGGTCAAATGTCCGGAGTTTCGTTCCTTGCGGAGGCATTCAGCAGGTTTATAAGCGGTGAATCACTCAAAGCCCTGGAGGCCATAGCGACAATTGCAGACCCGAAATTTATGGCCACATTCACTAAGAACCAGGAGGAGTCCGAGGCGCCATTGGAGCTGCCTGACAGAGAGGAGTCTGAAAGAGAACGGTTGTTCCTCCTATTCTTCAACGGTGATACAAGTGACCCCGAAAACATATGGTCAGTGCCGAGAAATAGCGTCGTCAAAGCATTTCTCCCATGGGGAAGAGCAGGCAGCATCTTGAAGCTTGAAATGGGGCCTAAGGAGCCAAAGAATCCAAGCCGGTTCTACCTGAAAGTTCATTTGTGGAAGGATATTCAAGAGATGAGTGAATCCATAAACTTTTATGAGAACGACAGCACCTTCTTGATAGCGCAGCTGTACTGGGATGTAGACGCCCCGTATTGTCCGCTCTGTTCGTCGCTGTCGCACTTGAGAGTGGACTGTCCTCACAACAAAGATCCAGTATGCGAGATTTGCATGAGCAAGGAGCATTGCGACTACTGTCACGCAGAGCAGCCAAAACCAAAGGGAACCGAGCGAGTCCGCGGCCGGAAATGCCACCTCGAGTCTGGAGATGTCACAGTGTGGAGAAGGCCCTTGTGTAGACGAGGATGTGGGAAGCTAGAGACCGATTGTTACTGCATGGAATCTGAGAATTTATAGCTCATCCATCATTGGGAAGTCGGGATGGAGAAATGTCGTAAATCATAGTAATGTTGCTGATTTAAATATTACATTCTCAATCATGAATCGTTAGATAGTTGTGAGTTCCAGATGAAGACCGGGCCGGCTAGAACATATCAGCAGCCCGTCTCCTACCCTTCCTACCACTGGGAATATCCAGTCGGGCACCCAGACTAGGAGCTCTCTCTGGCACTGTATCTAGCAAATCGCCTTTGGCCCACCTGTCATCGCCCTGTCCCTCACTTCTCCTATCCCTAGAGTCCAGTTCGTCACTTCTAAATCCACCTTGGTCCATTTTGCTCGAGTCCCTATCTCGATTTCGCTGGTTAACCTTGCCAATAGCGTTTCCAAGCCTCGAGGCCAGATCACCACGCTTTGGCGACGAAGAGCGATCTCTCCGCCTAGGCGAGGCTGACCTGTCTCTTCGCGACCACTTCTTCGAGCTTTGGTCACGCGAATTGGGCCCTCGTCGCGAGGGATATACTCGGTTTACCATGAGGTCGTCTGGATCCAACTCAGTTTGCGTTGAGGAATGGTTTGACCGCAAACCACGCAACCTGTTTGCGAACAAGTCGTCGTTATCGTACATCTCTCTGTACCTGTACTGCTTGGCTGTCTTTCTCTCGTCGGTTTCCTTACTTCGCTTAGGGTCATGATACCGATACCTTTCGTCTTCAAATGAAGGCTCTCCATGTAGAAGGTAGTATCTACTCTTCTGCCGAGAGCCTCTCTCCTTTTTATCAATAAGCTTGGCAAATCGGACTTCCAGCTTGGAGTTTGGCTTGTCTGGGTAGGTTTTCGTCGATCGCAGGTCCGTAGGACCAAAGGTTTGCCCATCGTAGAAGACAGCCTCGCTGGTGAGGTTGGCTAGGGCCTCGTTGGCTCTGTCTGGCGTGGTAAGGACGATGTTGACGCTGGAATCGTCAATCCATTCAATTCGGAATTCCTCCTCAGGCAGAAACATGACAAGAAACTTCTGAACGTCACCAGACGAAAAATCGTTCACACCCTTCAAGTACAACGTGTCGGGCCGGAGCTCGCCGTCGACAATGTCCAGGTCATTATCCAGGGCAACATCCAGGTCTTTTGGCTCTTCGACTGGGGCCAGAAAGTCCTCGTCTCGAAGATTAAAATCGTCTATTTCAATTTCCTCTGTCATGGTGTGAGGTAAACGCGCTGGGAGGGTGAAAGCGCGGTTACATGTGGTGAGACAAGCCACGCGGGGAGCGGCGTCAGAAGTCAAATGTCAAGCAGCGCAACAAAAAAAGCTTACAGTTTGGCTACGCGCGCGACGGATTATTTTTTAGGATTGGCACTCGGCTGCCTTATACTTCAGCTGTCGGGGCGTTACATGCACATGAACCGGCATAACGTTTGATTCTTAAATATAACCTAGGCTAGCTATCCTAGTGATCAACTGGAGTGGGAATAAACGTTGGAATCACTCTCGCTGTCTGGAAGAAAACTCGTGTGACTGAGCTAGTTCCCATGAAATTCTTTGCCATCTTCCGGTGCCCAACAGCATCCTCACCCGTTTCTCGCTCAGAATCTGCAGGGGAGTATTGCTTATTCTCTCCAGTCAACTTTTTGAACTGTTCGTAGAGCTCCTCGTTGATTCTGTAGATTTCAAACGTTTGCCAGTACAGGCCATCTTTGGGATCTCGCATGTACCGATAAACATAATGGATAGTGTGTAGCAGTTCGTTCTTCACCTGGTCCACAATCTCTGGAGGTGAGATCTTGCCAAAGTACAGCATAAAGTCCGCAAGACCTTCGGCCAGAAGCTGGTAGAACGCCGTATCGTCACGATAGTACCTTGCGTTAATGTTGGGGGTGTCTCTATCGAAAATGGCAGTGTTGCGGTCCGTCACTGTGTTGGCAAGCTCTTCAGCCCACTTCTTGTACTGCTCTTCCTGGGTGAAGGAATACAGCATGGCGCAAAGGGAGATCGGTGTTCCCTGGTTGTAGGTCCATTTTGTGTCGTTGATCGAACCATCAGCATTGAGTCCATCGCAGATCAAACCATCGTCTGCTCGCATTCGAGTAAACACCCAATCGACACACATTTTGGCGAAATTCACGTATCCCGCATTCTCCTTGACGAATCTGGCTGCTCGAAGGCAAGCAAGACCGACTTCAGCAGTAGTGCAAGTGTTTGGACCGGACTTTTCCGGCGAGACGTGCCAGCTAACTCCACCTTTCTCCTTGTTGTGGCCGGACATCAGAAAGTTCACCACGGCCAAACCTCGATCAAGGTAGTATTTGTCTTGGGTGACTTCGTAGGCGGTCAAGAAAGCAGACGCAACCTGGGCGTTGTCGTCGTAATACAAGTCTTCGTTGCCGTTAAAGTAATGGGAGGCACAGTATGCCCCTCGACCTGGATGCAGGTACTTTTCCAGAGACTGGAAAGCGGGTTTGAGCATATTCTGGCATTCCTGGGGGTAGATTCGAATGGCATCAACGACAGATTGGCAGGCAATCGACAATGGCCAGACGGGATAGATTCCGTCTGGGAAAGATCCACTGGAGCGGTTGACATTGTGGAAGCGACCATGATGGTGGTCATAGAACATGTCAAAGTTCTTCTTCACTGGGTTAGTGTCCTAGCGCATAATTGGATCAGCTAGATCGGGTCCAGATCAGAAATTGGCCTCAATCTCCTGAACATGTATCAGCCATCCACCTTCTCGCTACTCACAAATAGCCAGTCCCTCCTTGTTCGTATCGATTTCAACCATAGCGACTGTCTGTAAAGTGGTTGTCAGGAAGAAGCATGTCTTGTTCTCCGCTCTCTTTATTGCTGGGTGGATCTGACGTCATACGTCCCGCCTCACAGCAATGGTTCCCCACCTCATCACATCACTCGATCAGCTAACCCGTCAGTTGACGGTACAATGAATTGAGCGCTAGACAGGAAATTGGCAAGTTGGTAATGTCATCGTTACCCGGACTATCGTCGTTAGTATAGGAATTCATCCAAGAGACGGAACTCTCACCGGCAAGGAGACCCGCCGCGAGCCGCGCGGCGAGCCGAACGGCTGAAGAATTGGAGTAAGACCATGTCTTTGGTTATATATTACTGTTGCGATCATAAGCATGACTACTTTCGTCACATAACAGACATGTGCATATGTAGAGTTCTGAAGACTTAACGGTAAATGGAGGCAAAGAGCTAGCTGGCAAAGCTTCGAGCATTGTGTTACGTCGCGGTACCCTCGCTGATCAATTTAACTATCTTCACCTCGCATTGCAATTAGCGCATAATTCAAAAATCTCAAGTAAGCGGGTTTCCCTCACATAGTCTGCTACCAACCGCACCAGGTGGTGCAGGCTTTGGGGAAAGACTTTTCTGGCGCAGCTAGTATGCAAGCTGACTCCACCTTCTACTTACTGGGTCGAGTCAATAGAAAGTCCACGAGGATCAGGTTGCGGTACCAATACTGTTTGTCGTTGGTGAGCTCGTAAGCTGACAGGAATACACGATTGCAGTTTGAGAATATGAGAATATGTCGATTCCACCAGAATAGGGCGACGCACAATTTCCGGTCGATCCGGTGCAGCGATTCCCCAGTGAGATCAAGGCAAGCTTGAGCATTTCTCTGCAATGACACTCTGATCCAGTCTTATCATCGTAGTCAGTATCGACGACTGCATCTTTCAAAGCGCTAGGCCGGTGCGTTCATGTTACGTCGAAGCTCGGAAATCCAATAAGTCGTTGTATAGTCTCTCAACCCTTTCACCCGATCCACCACAAAACTGCTCACAAATCGCGAATCTTTCTTCGTGCGTGTGAGTATCTGCCGGTTTGTCCTATCACTGCCCTCAGAAGGGGCGTTCTGACGTCACACACGCCTTCATCTCTGGCCAGTAGATAAGGAGTTAGCTAAGGAATTCCCAAAAGTCTGTGAACTACAGGAAGCGACAGTGCTTCAAGCAATCGATCATGATATACTACTGTATGTGATCGGACAAGGCTCACGATTCTCGTCCGGCAGCAGTACCAACGCATTAGCAAACCCTCAGCTCCATCTCTTAATCACGTCGCTTTCGGCCGTTCTCCATTGTGTCGCTATCAATGCATTTCATTTCACTCGCTACCGTTTCAACAATCAGCACGTGACTCTCACGTGACTCTGCGACAAGCCTTGCATTAGTTTCTATGGAGACGATGCAGCCAGTGAGACTTTTGGTATCAGAAGACGCACGCATGTTTACCGTTCCCCGGCCTAGCCACTAGCTTATATTGTAGTCACGCTGTATATAATCAATGCGCTCTTCTCCACTCGCTCACGCAGTCACTGCCCGCCTCCTGCTGCACGCCTTATAATAGAACAATAACTGCATGCATGTCCATGGATCTTCGATCTGGCCCCTGAAAGACGGCTATATATAAAGTCCGTGTCGCCCGTATTCCCTTCAGGGTTTTATTTACGATGGACGAGCCAGTGCAGCCGACTTCTTTCGTTTGGTGGATCAATGTCGTGTCTACGCTTGGTCATTTCCATAGCACCGCTGCCAGAGAGGTCAAGACTCCTCGATTCCATGAGCCTACCCTTGGCCAGAAAATTCTGACTTGGTCAGCCAAGCCTGTCTTGTACCTCTTGACTGCGATTGGTGTCGCGTTGGTCGCCGCTTCCCTCTTTTACGTGGAGGCCTCGATCTACACCAGAGGTGCCATGCTGGCTTACGGTCTCTTCCAGACGGCCTCTGGCCTCTCTGCCTCTACCTCGCTTCCAGGTCTTGTCACGGACGATCTGGAGCTTCTGAAGAAGGTCTACCCTCCTTCCAATAGCTGGTTCACGGCTCTGGCATCTGTGGGTCTGGTGCCTTCGACCCTGGTCACCATGTTGCCTATGATGGCACCAGCTATTAAAGAGGAAACACAAATCATTGTCTTCACCGTTGTCCACGGCTTCCTCTGGTGTGTCCACTTGCTGGCTAGCTACCAAGAGGCTCTCCACAGGAAGCGACAGGAATCCAGCTTCTTCCAGGGCTTGTTCCACCACGCGCCTGAGCACACTCATGATAATGAGTCTGTTGCCGAGAGACTGGTAGAGTCTCTGGCGTAAGCATGCGTGGCATGGCTCAGTCCAAAGCGGACCCTGAACGTGACATTATTGTTACGGCACCGTATTAAGCAGCATATACGACTGACGATCGCAAAAGTAGTAGATGATATAATGATATAACGACAACATGAAGAGCCATTGAGGCAATTGAACGATAAACATGCGATATTCTAAGCTTTAGGTATGTCATAAGCGAGGTATGGGTATGTTAGCGATGAGTACTTTACTGCCGGAACACGCCAGTTTTCAATTGGCCGCGGTATTTGTTGTAGATTCTGGCCGCAGCGGTGGGCAATGGATCATCTCTTGTTGGCATTGGTGACCTAACGGACATCCTAGCTCTCACGTCCTGGCATCGAGCGTCAACCCTCCGCTCGAGACGATTGTATTTAGCAATGATATCAGTCCTTATTTTGTGTTCTCTCTTTGCGATTCGGCTGTTAGCTGCGATGAGCAATGTCTTTGGCTTCTTTGGTGGCGAGCATGGAGCAAGTGTATTCATTAGCTCCTGGCGGACGATGTTGGACGGTTCGATAGAGATGCTGAGGTTCAACTCAGAATTGCATTCTTGGAGTATTTTGCTGTAGTTGGCCCGGTTCGAATGGTACACGATTCGTCTCACGATTATGTCAAGAAACTTGACTCGCATGCTGCGAAACTGCTGTAGCTTGTCGTCATAGAATCCAGGATGTATGCTCTTCATGATGATAATCTTGTACACCACGTCCATACTGAGCGGAGTCTTGTTGAGAATAGTGCACATGGTGTCAAAAGCAATCTCAGCGTTAATTCCAGTAACCTTCATGACTTCAACTAGCGAGTACCACACGGTTGTCAGCAGCGCTTGACTTAGCAAATAGTCCTTGGTTTGAAAGTTGGCCAGGTTACGAATGACAATGCAAATCTCGCTGAATCCTTGGGTTGAATTGACTGTCTCTAAGCAAGTCCCCAGCCTAAGGAATGGCGTAACAAATGGAATCACACAATTCCAACAGGTAATCGAATCAATCAGAATGTTCAGGTGGCCAATGAACTCGCGATATATGAAGTTGAAGTCTCCACCAGGCTTGTTGACTTTCTCTAGCGCCGAGTACATCTTAACATGTAGAGCGTCTATTTTGCGTTTGAACTCATCACTGTCTAACTTCACAGCATCCTTGTACGGATCCCAAGCGTTCAATTTCTTGCTTAATTCGGCCACCTCATCTCTGTGATCTCGAGTATTGACAGCGCTATCGCCTAGAGCACCCAATGGCTGGCGCTTCTTTTTGAGAATTGACCTTATAGTATTTCTCTCCATAAACGGTGATTCAGACTCGTCAATTATTCGTAGCACTGGTCTTGCTTCAACATATTTAACCCTCTCGGTCCTAGCCCGCGGCTTTTCCTGGTGGAGACTGAATAGCCCTTTAAGCGTCATGTATCATAGCACGAGTGAAGTTGCGTGTTTTGGTAAGGTTATATAAATAGCTTATGTAAGCACTCTGGTGAGTGCTTAGTCATCAATCTTTCATCTCGATATCATCCTTATCTTGCGTTATCCATAGCACATTGTTGCATCTAGTCAGTAAGCTTCTTTGAAGTTTACCTGTTCACTTCCAGGTTTATACTCACCTGATTAGAACCTCGCCCAAAATTCCCTTATTCTCTCCTTCAATGTACTCGGCCGCATTGTCTAGCTGAAGGTTCATGTAGGAGTCCACAGAGACCAGCTTTCCCCGGTATTCAGTCTCGCCCCATTTTAGTCGAACAATGACTTGTGCTCCAGTCAAGTCCTGCAGGAATGGCTTTGGGTTTATAGGGGCGAACTATGTTAGATCTGGACGTAACAAAACGTTAGGGGTGTATATGATCCCATCAACGCGTAAATCATCTCGAAACAAGCCTGATTAGCCTCGAAAACACCTTTTATTACCCCTTTATACCCACCTGGCTCGACATGTTGACGGTAGCGTGGAAAGTTTGTGAGGTTGAAGCCGCTCGACTTCTGGGTAAGTTAATGACGTGAGCGCGCTCCTTCAACTGTGTGCTCCGGGATGATAGGAACCTACAATTCACAAATGTGACTGTACACAGATTAATGCGAAATGAACTGTTGCTATTGATATACATAGAGGTTCTTCTACTCTGTCACCCTGTCTAGATCAGCCAATAACAGTCATGGACTCACTAGCCGGCTTACAATTATGAACCGGAAACACCCTAAGCCCTAGGGATCTCTTCTGACGTCTCACCCTTGATAAACTCGTATTCTTTCTCGACTAGACAAACCCTGACTTTGTAGCTCTCATACCATTCCTTTCGTCCTCGTTCCTGACCGTATATATGAGAAGTGTTTTTTTTCCAGGCAGCAATCGCCTCTAGGCTCTCCCAATAGCTGACCGTGATTCCAATTTCTCTTCTGACTGATTCCACTCCCAAATACCCAGGCTGTTTCTCCGCCGCTTTGATCAGAATATCCGACATGCCATTATAACCGTTCTCTACATCCGTTCGGATCGAGGTGAATATCACAGCATAGTATGGGGTCTGCTTGGTGCTTGCAAAGGTCATTATCGAGATCAAAGAGCTCAAGCCCTTTTTATATTGGCTAATAGTGAGTCAGGTAATTGACCAAGGCACGTGACCTCGGCGAAGATTTAAGGGTGAGTCAGCGATGCATGGCGCATATCAATGGTTAATGCTACCAGTCCAATTGCCGAGCAGTGCTCAGGTGTCTTTAATTTCCGGGGGTGGCAAATAACAGCCACCATGCCTTCATATACACTATACACACTCTATCATCCCATGTTCACGTTTTATTCAAGCCTTCATTCAGATTCATTCATTGTGAATCACATTTTCGAGTTGGTCCTAGAATTTTCTTCGTTCTTTTCGCTCATAGCACTGTCTGGAAGCATCATGTTGCCATAGACAGACTGCTGATGGGGAAAGATTCTGGGACTCGTCTTGAAGAAGTATTCGTCGACACCCTCAACCCCTGGGACGGAATCAATTGAGGCCCTAGATTCAATGCTTTTTTCATTTGTGTGGATGTCGCACTGTTTGCTTAGCCACTTAACTCGCAGTTCCTCAACTTGTTGTTTATAGTCGAGTTCGGGGTCGTAGTTCTTGTGGACACCTCTAAATCGCTCCCAGAGTGACAAGTGCTGCGGATGAATGGCTATACCATGGTAATCCATTTCACGGTTGTTGAGGATAAACTCCCATCGTCTGTCCTGTTCCCGCAAATCGAGGCCTGTGGTGTCGGGCAGGAATATGATACTGAAGATTGCGCCTGCGAGTCCAAACCAAGGAACGACGTAGAATTTTGTCTGGTTGGAGATGTAATTGTACATGACCGCCGCTGTGAGAGCGCCCAGTTTTCCCGTAGCAGCAGAAAGACCATGAGCGGTTGCTCGCACTGGCGTGGGATAAACCTCAGCAGCCACTAGAAAGGTAACTGAGTTGGGTCCAAATTGGTTGAAGAAGGAAGACAGAAAGTACATGGCTTGAAACTCCTTGATGTGTTCCTTGGAGGTGTAATATTCGTAGTGGAAGGCGGGGATGACAAACATGATGAAACACAACAGAAAACCAATTACTTGCATTTTCTGTCGGCCATAGAGCTTGTTATCAATGAGGAACGAGGCCAGATAATAGCCGCAAAGCGACACACCAATGTTGATCAGGTTGTACAGCCAACCCTCCATAACGGACTTGGACGAGGGGTTGATAACTTTGATGAATGTGCCTTGAAAAAGCTTGTTGCCGTAGAAAAACACATCGTTGCAGTACCAGGCGGTTGTAGTAGCGACAAGACGGCCAGAAAAGTGCTTGGCGACCAGTTTGAGTGATCTGACATCGTAGCCCGTAACCTTTCGCTTTGCCTTCTCTTGCTGCAACATTTTGGACGGGTTAGGCAGCTTATAGACACGGTAGTAGACCAGCCAGAGCGTTCCCAGCGCCGGAATCGCAAAGGCAATTCGGTAAGTCCACTGGGTAGCCACCGCAGAGTATGGTGGGCTGCCAGAACCGTGGTGAAAAATTAGCAGCAGAAGGATGAGCAGAACTTGGTTGAGGAACTGACCCCAACCTTGCATCAGAAAAGCCTGAGTGACTCTTCTGCCTCTATGAAGCCTATCGTTGACACCAAAGGCCTTTGACGAGTCTGTTCCTCGCTCCATACCACACGTCGCAGTCATTGGGTATTCGCCTCCGACACCGACGCCATAGACGAATAGAGACCACGCGTAGCAGATGACCCAGCCATTCAGAGAGGTTCCCCAACTAGATATCAGCATCAGTAGACCTAACAGCATGATTGCCGCGTCTTGGATCAAACCAAACCTTCGGCCAATACCATCGCCAATGATACCAACTACGATCTGGCCGACAATGATTCCACAGATTTCCAGATAATCCACGGCCGCGACCCAGGTCCTGTTACAGACCTCGTAAGTGCCCCAGCATTGAGGCCACACGGCCTCAAACAACGGTGAATTGTTTCCAATTGAAAACAAGACGTAGCCCTCAAGCCCGAGACCGGCTCCAGGAATAACTGAGTTTCTGAAAAACCAGTGAATGGGACTCAGCGGGTCGGCTTTGATCATTTTCCCGAGGCTTCCCAATTCCTTCATGCTTTCCTCGTGATTAACCTTGGAGACAAATTTGACTTTTTTGGCCAGCGGAAGGTCGGCCCAGTAGACGCCATCGCAGTACATGTCTGCTGGCTTGATGATTTCGTCAAAGATGGCCTTTTCTTCCGTTTCATTTGGAGGACTGTAAAATTGGTTGTCAACCAGACCATCGTTGTCAGCTCCATGAGGAAGTCCAATTTCGGCGACGGCAGTCATGACGAGCGAGTCACCGTTCAATAAATTTCTTCAAAATTCAATGAAAGTTAAGCGAGGTTTTAGTCTCACCGCTACTAGCAACTGCTAGCGATCTGTTATAACGTTGATCGGGCACACGACCGACTATATACCCCAGCTTATGCCCTTACCCGAAGCGATACGATACCCTGGACCCCTTCACCAAAAAACTAAGCCAGTCTCGCTTCACAACCAGTAATTGGTGCACGTGAACGCCTTGTTGTTTGAAAAGGTGGAAGTGTGACTGAGACACACTTTAAAGCGTCATCAGAGCAAGGAACTGGAATTCCGCCCGGGATCTTCGGCAACCTGCTCACGCCAAGTATTATTATACCGAATTTTTCCGTTCTGACAAATATTACTATGGTGATTATTCCGTGATGAGAAATCCACAGCGTGGCTTCGAAGCCAGCTTGCGAGTATGGTTGTGGTTGTGTCTGAGACATATCCTAAGCTGTAGGTCCCAAACATGACGCGGGTAGCTGTACTGGTACAATACAATACGGAGATAAGGTATCTACCGAGTGAGTGTTGAGACGGCTCAGCTGGCAATTCACCAATGCTTCTCTGCCTAGGACGTTGTGTAATTGATTGCGATGAATGTTAGGGTACCCTTACCCAAGTCACGTGACTGCTTAGGTATCATTCTCAGTACAAGCCCATTGCTGACTACGCGCGTCTGATGTCTGATGAACTTAAGGCCCTACGGAACCTGAGAGCAATGCTGGAGGCAGTTCGCCAGACGGTGATTCACGTAGCACAGGATCTTCAGACTGGCGTTGATAACCACAGGGCTCTTAATGGTGAGTACTGGAGGTGAATTGTGCTAACAAGATGCATCGAAAGAACTGTCAGCGGTCTGTGATGAGGTCAAGAAGGGTGGACGAGCACAGTAGGGAGACCAGGAGAATGAGTGTGCTGGTTGACACATAAATTTGAGGTTTGAGGTCAAACATTCGAGCTACCGCAGGCTCCCGCGCTGGACTGGCTTCAAAGCTGGGCAATTCGAAATACTCCTTCATTGAGGATGCGTTCCAGGCACTTAATCTTTGAGCCTCTGACTTTACACAATCCGGACTCGATTACTCAGCTAGGCGATTGAGAAGAGCTGAGAGATAGGAACGTCAAATCTCTGTCGGTAGCTAGCACTAAAGGTGTTTCTCGCTATCACCGTTGTCAGTCTCGAACTGCTGGTCAGTGGATAATGGTGGACTGACTTTGAAAAAGTACTCGTCCACTCTTCGATTTGAAGGAAGAAAAGCTGTTGATTGAATAGCATTCTCATCTGGCACCGAAAGTTGTCTATGCAAGCACCTGATTCTGAGCTCCTCAGCTCTCTGCTTGTAATCTATTTTCGCGTCATAGTTTTTGTGCACGCCCCTATAACGCTCCCAAAGTGAAAGGTGTCGAGGATGGATTGCAACACCGTGGTATTCCTTTTCACGGCCATTCATAATTTTGTCCCATTGACGATCCTGTTCCCTCAAGTCGAGGCCTGTCGTATCCGGTAAAAATATGATGCTGAAAACAAATCCTGCGAGACTAAACCATGGAGTCACTTTGAACATCGTTCGGAGGTCAAAGTGATTGTAAAGAATTGCGGCAGTGAGAGCTCCAAGCTTTCCGGCAGCAGCAGAGATGCCGTGAGTGGTGGCTCTCACTGGAGTTGGGAAGATTTCAGCGGACACCAGAAAAGTCACTGAATTTGGGCCAAATTGGTTGAAGAACGCGCTGAGAAAGTACATTGCTTGAAAAGCTTTGACGTGTTCCTTGGATGTGTAGTATTCATAGTTGAACGCGGGTATCGCAAATAAGATAAAGCAGAGAAGAAATCCAATGAGCTGCATCCTCAAGCGGCCGTAGAGTTTGTTGTCCATAAATAGCGACGCCAGGTAGTATCCACACAAAGAAACTCCAATATTGATGAAGCTATAAAGCCAGCCGACCATCGCAGAGCTTGTGTTGGGGTGAATGACTCGAATAAAGGTTCCCTCAAACAGCT
This sequence comes from Blastobotrys robertii, assembly GCA_030564385.1. Classification (NCBI taxonomy): domain Eukaryota; kingdom Fungi; phylum Ascomycota; class Dipodascomycetes; order Dipodascales; family Trichomonascaceae; genus Blastobotrys; species Blastobotrys robertii. The sequence goes on along the minus strand of JAJLUQ010000117.1, from coordinate 7,099 downwards.
TGTTGCCGTAAAAAATGAAGTCGTTACAGAACCATGTCGAAGTTGTGGCAAACAAACGTCCAGAAAAGTAAAATAGAGCTTTCCTTAGTGACGTCATATTATAGCCAGTCACCTCGTCTCTCTCTTTCGCCTGTAACAACACCTCGGAAGGGTCGACCTGTCTGTGTACTCGGTAATACAACAGCAAGACCGCACAAACGGCGGGAATCGCAAACGATAATCTATAAGTCCATTGAGCGGCTGCTGCTGAATAGGGTGGATGCCCAGAAGAGTTGAATATCAGCAACAATAGAATCAACACAACTTGGTTCAGAAACTGTCCCCAGCCTTGCATCAAAAAAGCTTGAGTAACTTTCCTGCCTCGATGTAGACGGTCTTCGTTTCCAAGGTGTTCCTGTGGCTGAGCGCTCTTCTCCATACCAACAATTGCTGTCATGGGATATTCGCCACCTATACCGACGCCAAACACAAAGAGTGACCAGGCGTAGCAGATAACCCAGCCATTTAGCGAGAGCCCCCAGCTCGATGTAAGCATGAGGAGTCCTATAATCATGATTATAGAGTCTTGGATTCGACCAATTCTCCTTCCTAACCCGTCTCCAATGAAGCCAACCAAAATTTGACCAGCCATTATCCCGGTAATCTCCAGGTAATCCACGGCAGCTACCCATATAGCGTTGCACTCGGTGAACAGGCTCCAACACTGAGGCCACACCTCCTGGAAAAGAGGCAAATTGTTGCCTATCGAGAATAAAACATAACCTTCTAGCCCAAGCCCTGCTCCAGGAAGGACCGAGTTTTTGAAGAACCAGGGTATCCAGCACAGCGGGTTCTTTCTCAATGCCCTTCCGATGCACTTCAGCTCTCTTAAAGTCTCCTCACTGTTTTTCTGGGAGACGAACCGTATTCTTTCTGCTGTGGGCAAATCTGCCCAGTAAACATTACCACAGTACATGTCGTCAGGCCGGATTAACTCATCAAAGAGCCCTTGTGGATCGCAATCGCTGAAGGGCGAGTAGTGGGAACTCTCAGCAAGGCTGTCAAAGGTTTCCACGCGATTTGTGTGGCCATTCTTTTCCATGGCAATCTGATACTATACACAATATTGCGCCATCTCATTATATATCTTGTCGTCGCCGTGCCGTCCATGCAGCGTTGCAGCATAACGTTGCATCCCCGGAGATGCCTGTCTAACAATGTCTGACGGTAAGACCAAGCTAAGACTCGCTGGTGTCATGTGTCGCGTCACGTGCACCCAGCCGCGTATGCGCAAACAGAATCAAAGATATAACTTATTGGTACATGCTGATACGTGCGGTTAGATTTGGCTCACGTAGGGATTCTTGGCACCATCGTATTCCAGCTTCAACATGCTCCAGGTCGTATCCATCAGCAGCATAATCATTCCCAGCGTGTATACCAAAGTGATGGCGTAGAAGAAGTTGGAATTTCCCGACCCCATGTAGATCCAAAGGTGATAGAATGTGGGGGCCAAAACTGTTGAATACAACATGGCCAAAGACACCGGAAGTGGGTATTTCAGAACCCTGAAAATTGGCTTGTACAGTGTAAACAAGGTGAAGAAGAAACCCACGTCACCAATTTCCGGATAAGACTTGAATAACGTGGTTATACCTGCGATGGTGGCCAAGGCAAAGACTGGATAAGCCCTGAACCGGATTGCCAGTGGCAGGGCGTATATGCCGGCATAGATCTGAAAGACTCCGAGGAAATAGGGCCTGAAATAGTCAAACATCTCGGTGAAGAAGTACCACCACATGCCGATATTGGGTGTCAGGTCGGTAAGCAGCAAAATGGTTCCGTAGGTCGAGCCAATGTAGTCCCAGGAGCCTGTGACAGTGTATCCTGAGGCGGAGATCAGAACAGTGAAGATGACGAAGGCAGCTCCAAGAATTGTGTACTGAAGGGCGGCAGAGCCAGCCGGGGCGTGCTTTCGACACAGTATAATCACAGCAGGGCTGAGGTAGACTGGGTATATGGAAAGGGACGCTGAAAGAGCCAGAGAGACTGCTGCCTGGATAGGCTTCCTCTTGACTGCGCTTAGAATCGCCAATGCAGTTGTCAGGTTGGTGAACAGAATGGTCGACCGCGAAAGGGTCGAAAGCAGTGTGTATGGGTTGAATAAATAGACTGCTGCGACGATTGTCGGGTCGAAAGAGTCGCCATTCGCGATTCGAGCCAGAACGAGTCCAGTGAACGTATCTAGAACGGAATAAAGAATGTTTATTAGCCACGGCTCGTTAGGGATGCTGGAAAAGAATGCCAAAAGCAGAGGCGACTGGTGAAAGACTCCACCGTTGTAAGGCGAGCCACCATGCTGGTGTTGATATAGACCTTCCTGAAGTCTTTTGAAGGAGGTGACGGGTGTTGAGCACTCGACCCGGCCGTCTAGCGCAGCGGAGAGACCAGGAGTCTGTAAAAGAACGATTCGAAGCGCCAGGCCCGCTAGCAGGACTGTGATTGTTTGCCGCTTCATGTCAGGTTAGTGCATGGGTAGCCCTGTGGGCAATTGATTTCCAATGACAATTTCAGTGATTTATCGGAAATCGGATAGAAAATTGGATCGGAGTTAAGTCGATATCGGATGGAACCGGCGAATGTATACTCAATGCTCACCACGCCAATTCAATTTCACACAAGTTCAGGACTAGCTGTTCCCGCGCTAGATGCCTCTAGAGAACTGTGGTTGCAGTGATGGTGTGCTGGGTGCGCGTTCAAGATGTGCGCGCGCTGTGTGCTGGCTTCTTCCACGACTCCTCCTCTTGTCAGATAGTCGAAACAATGGTAAGTGTTCAATCGTGCGATTTAATGGTGAAAGAGCGGCGAGGATATAAATTCGAGTTGTTTGGATGAATTTTCGGCGGTAGCACGGCTAGTAGTTAAAGGATGGTTTTAATTACGGCGACGACACATGGTAGAGACTCGCGAAGATCAATCGGTGGCCATGTTGACAAGCATAGAGACTGAAATCGAGGTTCAGAGGTAATTTATTGGTCTATGCCAGTTAAGCGCCCACTCGTCGCCAATTGACCAGTGGCGAACCATTGTGCTGGCATTTACCTTATAGGCGAAATGAAGGGAGCGGGCTATGAGTTAGTCTAAGGAAACAACACCAATATTATTACCAGACTCTTCGTTGCAAAGAGCACCGATCTTACTTTTAAATTCATGGATCAATGAACAGGCGGGAAGTGCGAGGGGATGGGAAATTTCACTCCTGTACCACCAAACGCCCGCTAAACCGTCTTCTACACCTCGAATATAAGCGTTCACAAGCCTATGCTTGCGAGAAAATGACTAATACAGGACTTTGAAGAATACGAAGAACTAGACGGAGTTCGGTTTTCCTGGAACTGTTTCCCCTCGACCAAGCTCGAGGCCTCGCGAACGGTGGTGCCGATCTCGTCTCTGTACACCCCACTGAAGGAGAAGGCCGACCTCGCTGTCCTCCAGTACGAGCCAGTAGTCTGCCGAAACCCATGCCGAGCTGTTCTCAACCCCTTCTGTCAGCTGGATTTACGGGCCCACGTCTGGATCTGTCCATTCTGTCTGTCGCGAAACACTCTTCCACCACACTACAAGGACATTTCTCAGTCGACTCTTCCCCACGAACTGCTGCCCTCCAGCTCCACCACTGAGTACGTTCTGTCTCGACCAGTGACTACCCCACCAATTTTCCTGTTTGTTATCGACACTTGTCAGGATGAAGAGAACCTTCAGGCCCTCAAAGACTCTTTGATTGTCTCTCTGTCCCTGCTGCCACCAAATGCCTTGGTTGGTCTGATTACCTACGGTGCCATGACTCATGTCCACGAGCTGGGCTATGCCAGCTGCAACAAGTCCTACGTCTTCCGGGGCAACAAGGACTACCCTGCTAAGCAAGTCCAGGAGATGCTGGGACTGGCTGCACGACCACAGGGCACCAATGCTCCTGTTCCATCGTTCTCTAGATTCCTTCTACCAGTTCAGAACTGCGAGTACCAGCTGACAAACATAATCGAACAGCTAGAGAAGGACCCATGGCCGGTTGCCTCTGATCGAAGACCGATCCGATGTTCCGGTGTCGCCATGTCCATCGCTGTCTCCCTTCTGGAGCAGTCTTTCCCCAACTGCGGCGCCAGAATCATGCTGTTCGCTGGTGGCCCAGCCACCGAGGGACCAGGTATGGTTGTCGGCCCTGAGCTGCGAGAGCCACTGCGATCTCACCACGATATCGACAAGGACACTGCTAAGCACTACAAGAAGGCCACCAAATTCTACGAGGCCCTGGCTAAGCGATCGTCTACCAACGGCCACGCTATCGACATTTTCGTCGGCTCTTACGACCAGGTTGGTCTGCAGGAGATGAAGTCTCTGAGCAACTCCACTGGTGGAGTCATGATTTTGTCTGATGCCTTCACCACCGCCATTTTCAAGCAGTCTATCCAGCGAGTCTTCAACAAGGACGAGGCCGGTTTCCTGCAGATGGGTTTCAACGCCTCTATGGACGTGTTGACCACCAAGGAACTGAAGATCAGTGGCATGATTGGCCACGGAGTCTCTCTCAACAAAAAGTCCACAAACGTCTCTGATACCGAAATTGGTATCGGCCAGACGTGTTCCTGGAAGATGTGTGCCATCACTCCAGCTCACACCTACGCTACATTCTTTGAGATCAGTCCGTCTCAAGGTCCAACTGCTCAGCACGGAGTTATCCAGTACCTTACTCACTACCAGCATTCCAGCGGCACCTACCGTCTGCGTGTGACAACCCTCATCAGAGCCCTAGTCAGCGGTGGCGACCCATCCATCGCTGCTTCCTTCGACCAGGAGGCTGCTGCCGTGCTCATGGCTCGAATCGCCGTGTACAAGGCTGAAGTTGAAGACGGTCCAGATATTCTGCGATGGACTGATCGAATGTTGATTCGACTGTGCCAGAAGTTCGCCGACTACCGAAAGGACGACCCAGACTCCTTCAGACTGGCTCAGAACTTCTCGCTGTACCCACAGTTTATGTTCCACCTGCGTCGATCTCAGTTCCTTCAGGTGTTCAACAACTCTCCGGATGAGACTGCTTTCTACAGGCATTGCTTGAACCGAGAGGACCTTACCAACTCGTTGATCATGATCCAGCCTACGCTGATTTCCTTCACATTCGACAAGGAGCCCGAGCCAGTGCTCCTGGACTCTGTGTCCATCAAGCCAGACCACATTCTCCTTTTGGACACCTTTTTCCACATCCTTATCTTCCACGGTGAGACAATTGCGCAGTGGCGAAAGGCTGGCTATCACGAGCAGGACGAGTATGCCAACTTTGCCACGCTGCTCGAGGCCCCACGAACCGAGGCCACCGAACTGCTGGTGGACCGATTCCCACTGCCACGATTCATCGACACCGACGCACGAGGGTCTCAAGCTCGTTTCCTGCTCTCTAAGCTCAACCCCTCTAACACTCACCAGACTGACTCCTACGGTGGTGGTAACGCTGTCGTGCTCACCGATGACGTCAGTCTCTTCACCTTTATGGGCCACCTCAAGAAGCTAGCCGTCGCCGGTACCTCCTAGATAGCCAATTAGGTAGATCAATTAACATCTTCAGAAAACTGCCAAGACCCATGACGTTGCTTGCCACTCTCGCCACTGTGCATGCAGCTATCACGTGCCCCGAAATCCGCCTCGGGCTATATAAGAAGGCGATTCCCGGTTCCTCAGTTTATCTCTAAGCACTTCAAACTACAACTCAATTTGACAGACACTATGAGCGCATTCACTGGCCGTGAGAAAGCAGAGGAGGCTGCGTACGCCAACAAACGGGATGCCGAGAACCTCAAGTCTCTGAGAGAGAAAATGAAGAAGGAGGCTGAACAAAAGGCCAAGAAGTAACGAGAGGAAGAGGTTAACAGAACTGACAACCTCTAGGCGACGAATTTGTTCATGTTAGCTCCTGCGCGGCGTGCAGATCGCTGATGTCATGATGCGCTGACAACATATAGCAAATTGACAATATATAAACTAACGACTTTTGAAGATATGTTCTAGTCACAGAGCAATTGAGTCTGTTCATCTTGTTCACAGGACAAATCCTCGCCCACAAAGATATGATGACACTACCTCCACAGCCTTCTTCAGGTACAAAACCCTGAATCCAATATCAAGTACAGGGATATGACCCGTGACCACGTCTGGATAAACGAACTGTGGCGACCCAGAAGATAGCCAGGAAGCAGAACCCGAGGACTTCACATCCCTGCCAGCGCCAACTCTTCGCTGCCTATATGTTCTACGTACTGAAGGAAATCGTCGGCAAAGCTCAGCTTTAACAACCTTGGAACTCTGATCGGTCAGCTTTGGCCGAGCTTCCACGACGCATACATCAGATTTGATCTTACTCCGTGACGACTACCACTGTGCTCTTGTACTAAGACAATAAAGACAGCGTCTCTGCCAAAGGTTCCTAACTCCGTTACCTCTGTTGCTGGATGCTACTATACGGTCCGGTAACCAACCCTGCACCACTTTACCACCAATTTGCAGAGAACCTGGGCGACGACTTGCAATCTAAATCGACTGTGACAACCTTACCATGGGCCGTAATGATCCACACCGCCACTTCCATTATGGAATATGTCCCTAGCTCAATCAACGCTATCGTCAATGGCGAGCGCAAAACTGTGGCTTCAACTTGCCACCCGTTATGTACTCCGGGCCCGTGAACAACGCTACGTCCATGAAACAACAGGAGGCCCAGAACGAGCTAATGCGGACGCCAGCTAGTGATATACCATGCACAATGAATAACGCTCAAATGGCATCGCCGCCCCATTACTACCGGATGACGAACCTTGCACTCCTGATTCACATTACCTATTCCTATATTCCACAATTCTACTTGCATGCGACGTTTTCCTTGCCTCAGAGCACGGCAGGTTCCTCGCGAAAGACGAAGCTGGACCAGCTAGGGTTGGCGCGTAAAGAGAGAACAAATAAACAACTCACAAATCTACTTATCGCCATATTAGTGCCCTCTCATATCCTGAAGAGCGCCTTCGATCTCTTTTAGCTGGGTGGAGAAAATGTTACCTTTCGCTGTGAAGTCTTT
>JAJLUQ010000116.1:0-24338 GCA_030564385.1 Blastobotrys robertii | reverse complement strand
AAAGGGCGTCTGGTGTAGTTGGTTATCACATTCGCTTAGCATGCGAAAGGTCCCCGGTTCAATTCCGGTGTCGTCCATTTTTGCAAACGCTCTTGCCATTATCACCATGTGAACTTTTTCTTTATTGAGGTGGTCTCATTACGGGGAAATTACGATGGATAGCGTTGGTGAGGGCCTGATTGTTCACGGAAATGAACAACTGCTTAGCAAATGTACAATTTTTCTGAAGTATTGCAATTGCCCGCACGATATCGAGGTTCGTGATTGCTAAGGCCCTAGCTAGCTGTAAAGACCCAATACTATTCAGTACGTACGGTGTATACATATGTGTCCGCCATGGTTTCAAAAATAAACAAACACTGTCGCCTCGCTAGACTCTGCCGAGCACGCCTCCACCGCAAGAGTCCTCAGACATTGTACCGGTGAGCTAAAAACAGATCGATCTGTCTGTCGTATACGTACGCATGCAGGCACGTACGGAAAGCACGATGCGGGCCGGCTTGTGATGAGACTAAGGTGCAACGAGCGCCCGAGTGTATTTTCTGACCGCGCGCGCGAAGTAAATAATAAATGTCTTGTAATGATACGCCAGACTCCAGCCACGCCTGAATCCAGGCGTTCAGCTGAAGATGTATGTGGAGGCTTGGAAAGCAGGTGGTAGAACTGCTGGCTGATTCTGAAATATTCCGCCACCTGCTCCACCGTATTGTCCAGCCACGATGGATATTATCCTCAGACCTGGGGTCCGCCCAACCTTATTTTCATTGCAGCCGCCTACCCCAAGATCGACAGGCACCGTACCTGATCGGCGTTTTCTCGCTTGCCGCTTGCCATGGTGGGCACCAAAGGGTAGCCTCAGTACATGTAAATCATGTGCACGCGTACGCTGAGGGGAAATATCGACAGTGACGAAAGGTGCCTAGCGGGTACTGGAAGTCCTTGCGCTGCACGTCTGAGATGGCGAGTATTATTCATCTGCCTTCGATGATGCAGTGCGTTTCTAAAATTAAAGGAAACGCACGCCTGCTGCATGGCCATGCTCAGGCACAGACGCCACATGGATAATGCCGTTAACGCCTTCACGACAGTAAGCTTTTATTATGAGGAATACATATGCGACCCAACCACTTGGTTTTGCTTCAGAAACGGAGTATAAAGACCAGGTCTGCTGTCTGACTTGAGCGTGAAGTTTATTCAATCGTTACAATCAGTTCGTTACGTCACTGTCGTTATAATGTGGAAGGTATCCGTTGCCTTTCTGGCGTTCTCCCACGCTGCTAGGCTTGACAAATATGTGAGTATCCGCATGCTAGCTCGCAGGGCATTGCACCACAACACTACAGCCATTGACAGCGTTATACATGGTTGACTGATACCGGTCAAGCTACTGACTGCGTAACTAACATAGTCCAACCCCAAGAAGCTCTTCAACTCGCAAGCCATCGAAGATGGGCTCTTTGGCAACGCGACCGTGACCTCCAGCTCCACGTACACAGTCACTCCCAGCAGTACAGTCATTATCCAGTCCACCAGCACTCTCAGTTTGTCTACCAGCGAAACCACTGTCAGCGTCACACCTGTCTCTACGGTTACCTCGAAGGAACCAGATGAGACACTGACTCAGGTTGAGACTGTCGCGGCACAGTCCACCCACACTTCATACAATATCCTCGCGTCTGTCATTGCCCCGGAAAATACTACTGCCCCCACTGTGCTCTACACTACTGTCAACCTCCCAGGCTCCACCAGCTCTGGCGACGTCGAGTCTGTCGCTGATGTCAGCAGCAGCGTTGCCACGTTATCCACCGCCACATCCAGTTCAGCCACCTCGGTGGAGCCAAAACCCGCCACGAACGCCACCTCGGTGGAGTCCTCTGAGCTCGTTACGGGCACTGTCCACTACACCGTTGTCACCACCTATGTCAACAACACTCTGTGCACGACGACAATCCCGGTGACTGAGGCTGCCACTAGTGCTTCGTTCTCGGTGGTGTCTGCGCTGCCAGGCCACTCCTCGGCTTCTGCCCCGGCGTCTGTTACGTCAAGCCCTGGAGTTGTGTACACTGTTGTCACAACCTATGTCAACAACACTCTGTGCACGACGACGATCCCCGTGACAACAGCCGCAGGCTCCAGCGCTGAGAGTGTTCCAGTCGTTACCGCGGAAACCGTTTCTGAGCCGCCTGCGAATAGCACTATCGTGGCCACGGTCCCTGTCTCTGAGTCGCGTGCCAACAGCACTGCTGCGGTCACTGTAGAGACTGCCTCAGTCACTGCGAGTGTGCCTGTCACTCACGCCAACAGCACCGTCCACCCGGCCACTGTTGAAACTGTCCCCGCTAGCTCTCACGGAAATAGCACTGTTTTCACTCACTCAGCCACTGTTGAGACCCTGCCACTCTCCGCCACCGCTGTCAGCTCCCCACACGCTAACTCGACTGTAGCTACTGTGGAACCATACGGCCCGCTCACAGTCACTCTGCCTTTGAGCAATGGAACTGTCGCGGGATCGGTACCAGCTACAATCATTGCAAGCCCAGCTCCGCACGCCAACTCCACTGTCGCCACCCCAGAGCCCTCTAGCTCTCACACCGTGGTCACTGTAGCCCCCCACGCCAACTCTACAGTCGTCACTATCGCCTCGGTTGCCCAGTCTGGTACGAGCGCTGCTACTGGTCCTCACGGGAATGCCACTTCTCCAATCGTTGTGAGCACCGTGGCCCCGTCTGGTGGAAACACTACTGTTATTCCGGTGACAATTGCTTCGGGTTCCGAGACGGCCATTGGCTCTACACACCCTGTGTTTGCCAACACAACCGGCCTGGTGACTGTTCCATCGCAGGTCATCACCACTGCACCGGTCGTGACACCAACGCCAGAAAATCCAGGTCACATTACTTCGGCCGGTGTCCCACCAAGCAACAACACCAGCCCGGGTCTGACTCTGTCGCCAGCTATAACACATGGAGGAACTTGTCCGCCAGGAACTCAGATTACTGTCACAGCCACCGTTACTCAGTGTTGCAGCGGGTCGTGTATTTCGTCGGCTACTACTGTCACTCCAAGTACCCCAACAGTGACATTCACCAACAATGGTACTGTCGTCACCACTGAGTGTCCATGGGCGCAGGTCAGCACTGGAACTTCTACGTTTACCGTTGTTACAGAGAGTTCCACGGTGACCATAATTTCACCATGCGTGTCCATCACTGTGCCGTCAACGTCCGCGCCGGTCTTGACGTCATCTCAGATTGTCTCAACCCTGACTCAGGAGAGCACCACCGTGGTGACCACTTGCCCAGTATGGGTTCCAGCGTCTACGCCATCCCCATCTCCGGTCCCCGCATCCCAGGCCCCTCCATCCCAGGCCCCGCACAGCCCCGCCGCGCCGTCAGGAACCCCAGCGCCAGGAACAACTGTCACTGAGACGGAGCATTGTCCATCGTGCTCTAAACAGACTCAACCTCCGTCTCAGCCTCCTAAATCGGAAGCCCCTCCATCCTCTCAGGCTCCTCCCGCTACTCACTCAGGTACCGCACCAGCACCCTCAGTACCACAGTCCCACCCCCCCAAGTCTGAAGTGCCTCCTTCATCAGTGACCCCGCAGACCGAGGCCCCTCCAGCTTCGCAAGTGACCGTCACTGAGCACTGTCCAACTTGTTCTGGAAAGTCAAGCCAGGCCCCTCCGCCGTCGCAAGCCCCTCCGTCTGCTCCCCCCGCGTCGGTGGCTCCTACTCCGGCACCACCCGTCTCTCAGGCCCCACCGGCGTCCAAGCCACCAGCTTCCGGAGAGACTGTCACAGAGACAGAACACTGCCCCTCGTGCAGTAAGCAGACACCCCCCGCCTCTCAGGCACCGCCAGTGTCACAGGCACCGCCATCATCTGCTCCCCCGGCCTCTCAGGCGCCGCCGGCCTCCCAGGCCCCACCGGCCTCCCAGGCACCGCCGACCTCTCAGGCGCCACAATCGTCTGCTCCACCGGCTACGGTTGCTCCTACTCCAGCACCTCCTGCCTCTCAGGCGCCACCGGCTTCAGGAAAGACAGTTACTGAAACTGAGCACTGCCCATCATGCACCAAGGAGACTCCGCCAGCTTCCCAGGCACCCCCAGCTTCCCAGGCCCCACCTCCTTCTCAGGCACCCCCAGCTTCCCAGGCACCACCTCCTTCTCAGGCCCCACCTCCTTCTCAGGCACCCCCAGCTTCTCAGGCCCCACCTCCTTCTCAGGCACCGCCTTCCTCGGCCCCAGTATCAGAGGCCCCACCTCCTTCTAAGACCCCTCCAGCTTCTGCTGGCCCTACCCAGCCCCCAGTCTCTCAGGCCCCCCCATCATCTGAGGCCCCACCAGCATCAGTGGCACCCACTGTTTCTCAAGCTCCCCCTGCATCCCAGGCGCCAGGAAAAACCGTTACTGAGACTGAGCACTGTCCCTCATGTACCAAGGAGACCTCAGCACCATCTCAGGCCCCACCGGCGTCTCAGGCCCCACCGGCATCTCAGGCTCCTCCAGTGGCGCCTGCCTCCTCTCAAGCCCCTCCACCATCGGTTGCACCTGCCTCGTCGGCCTCAGCACCATCGGTTGCCCCACCTTCGCAAGCTCCAACGACTGTTGCGCCCGTCTCGTCGCCACCATCTTCTCACGCTCAGCCGTCATCTAGCGCCCCAGGCGAAACTCCGGCTGAGGTCACTGTCACTGAGCACTGCCCGACGTGTCCAAAGCCATCGACTGTTGTTGCCACGCAAGTTGTCACCAGTGGCAGCGCCCCGCCTCCATCGGCGACTAGCGCGTTTGTGCCATCTGTCAGCCCACAGGCCACAACAGTCACTCAACACTGTGCAACCTGTCCATCAGAACAGCCACAGAGCTCGCCTACCACGGTCTTGCAGGGAGCAGCTAGCACTCTTGGTGGTCCTAGCATTGCAGCTGTGATTGCTGGTGTGATTATTCTCATGGTTTAGAGTGGCATTTGTGCAAGAGCATATTCATTCATTTAGTTTTCCTTAGATAATAGATAATAATGTATTAAGTTTCAATATTTTGACAATGTATTAAGTTTCAACATTTTGTGGCTATCGTCTACTCTCAGAAACGCGCTTGACCAATGAGAGCGCACCGATTAATGAGGTCACCTGATTGTGTGTCATGTTGCCAGACGAAATGAAACCAGACCATTGTACCACATGATGTAAGACAAAGTCACGTAAGACAAAGTCACGCGCCCTCTACATCAGGCCAAGGCCATTCAGAACTCAAATGAATTCACCGTGAATTCACCGTTAACGCTGAGTGCCGTACGAAATCTTAATGCTGAGTGCCGTACAAAATGCTAATAAACTATGAAATGCTAAGTATCTTTTTCCGCTGCTCGGGCTCTCGCCGAGCTGGCAGGACCTCGAAAAGACGAACGCTCAACGGAACTCGATGTTACCTCGCTGGCCCTGTGAGACTAGCCTCGGATGCAGTGTTGCAACCCGACCCACTCATGCAACCTACTTATCGAGGTTGGCCGAGTAGCGCATCGAGACCTCGTGTACCACTCTTTCCTGTTGTAGCTAGCACACTCGCCTCACAAACAACAAGGAACAGCGCGAGATGACAACCACTGCTTTGCGAACATCCACTTCGTGAATCGCTAACACGCCGCCTCGTATCTATCCCAGTATGAATCCTCGTCCACCATGCTATAATCCAGCAGATGCTGCGAACAGTCTGCCAATTTCCTCGAGTCCACCATCGCTCTGGCCCCCGCAAACTCCACCTCTGGCGTCGAGCCTGTACTCAGAAACATTATCGTTTTCCTCAACAGGTCAATGTTTTCGTCGTTTCTAACCTCGTCTCTCGTCACCGTGTAGTCCTCGTAATCGCTCTCTGCCTCTTCCTGCGAGCCTACCCATGGCCGCCAGTAGAAGTCCTCATCGTCCGTCTCCACCAGCCTGACTCGCTTCAGTATCCAAAACGACTGGCCGATGGCGTTTGACTCCCACACTAGGGCCCCGCAAGGTCCTATATCGCAGGCGGCCTGCATTCTGTTGCGACTAAGTCTTCGGTATGACACTTTTGATTGGTAGCCCTGGTTCGCTGTAATCACATCTTTCAACAGACTCTGTGCCACAGGCGAGTTCACTGTAGCCTGAGCAAACTTCTCGACCAGCGTGCCTGGAAAGGCATCTATCGCTAGGGCCATATCGCGATTGAGGTACACATCCAGCTCATCTCCTCTGTCTTGAGTCAGCAGGTCCAGGACTCTGTGCGTGAGTTGCTGAACTTTACTCATCATAAAACTCTCATGTGTTGTATTGTATGTGTCGTAATAAGGTCTCCTGTGTATGGGTGTGCCTGGTATATAAGTTCGCAGCAACTGTTACTACTCCGCTGGTCCGGCCGCCGAGACACCGGGTAGCTAAACCTTTAAAGCGCTGACAGCGTCAATTTCTTTATAGTTTGTGAAAATGTTGAAAGAATTTGTTGTTGAGTGGCGCCTTAACAAGAGAATTTTTAAAGAAAGACAGAACCTTTTTGTCTTTTCACTGTGTTGTGCATATCACATGTCGCCGTGGGTTTGGGGTCTAGGCTGCCCATGGGGATCCGTAGAGCCGCCTCGGAATTGTGTCCCGCGCGTTGTGGGTTAGGGCGGGGCAAGGGTTCAATGAAAATGACATCATTGGTTCTGGCACTGTAACACTCGCCTGACAGGACCTGGATTCTGAAGCCAAGTTGTTCAGTGTAAACACTGAATTCAGTGACGCTATACGAGGATTGGAAGACCTGGGCACTACCGACCTCATCCACGCAATTCAGCTGAACGCCTATACGTCGCGTATAAACCCTAGCAAATCAGCCTACACCTACCCGTGGTCCCCGCCCGGACGTCGGAAACCCCCGGAATCACGGGTGTCCGGAACAGGGCGAATGGAGAACGTGCGCAATCGCTGCTCGGGGTAAAGGAGTCTAGACCGTGGCCAAAATGTGGAGGCCGGGGATCCGGGGATTAGCCGATTGTGACCCGTCGCATCACTATTTCAACAGTGTTTGACTAAACTTAGCGTTTTGTCAAGGTATGAGTCCGGCTCTACGCCGCTGAGATGCTAGTCCGACGGCCGGAGCTCGCTGCAGCCGGTGGGGGACCGGGATGGTTTCTGGGTCCGTTTGTCGGGTGTGGAGAGAACTTGAAGATTTCATTTGCCGGCGGGGCATTTTCAATTATTATTGATTGTCTCATTCGATCTATGATCGTTTGGCCTATAGGGTCTAGACTGTTTCAGAAGATCACGGCGTTGAATCGCGTGTACAAGCATCTCAGCAGCGAAAAACTACTCCCGAATCTGATGCTTCGTAAGCGGGGTTAGCGGACAGAAACGCCAGTAACAAGTACCCAAGTCTACATCCAACGTAAGATACATCCGTTCGCTCATAGGGCTTCTATTCCACGATGCAGCCGGCTATATACACAACCATTTCGGGTAAGATCAAATCCCTACCATGGAAGACTGCTTCAAGTCTTTCTGGCGCGACCATCGGACTGTCCTGCAAGGACCGATACCACAACTGCACCGGTCTTCTTGAAGACACTCTAAGTCGAATCCGCCTGGTTCTGTACACCAGCCTATACCTGTGATGTGTGATGTGTACGTGGTGTAATCCCCAGCTCGTTCGTCTTTATCCTAGCTAGCACATTATAGTCCACGTACATACAATACCTCAGAATGTCAGAACCAGACAGATAAATCACTGAATTCAAACTGCCAGGTCTACTACGTAATGCTCGGTTGATAAGTTCATCATGCATTTTAACCAAAAACTCACCTAATTGGTCTCCCTACAAGTCAAAGCTGGACGGCAGCAGAAGATTTTCTTCTGTCGCCTGTCAGATGAATATCTTTGTGAGACTCAGTTTGTCGCTCTCTCTCTCGTTTGTCTCTCTTATCCCAGTGTCAACAGTACGTTCCGTGGCGTCTGCACATAGACTTCCGAATCAGGCATCACACGGCTGAATTCAGCTGACTAAGCCAATCAATTTTTCCAGACGCACAATTATTTCCGAGCATGCATACCCTCATACAGCAAACCTCCTTAATGCCTCTCTCTACCCCCTTGAAATCCCCGGAACCGCCGGCGAATAAAGTTCACCTGCATGCAATATTAGTCAGGGACACGTGTTTTTGCTCATGCAGGCGTGTCTGATCACCCCTTTCGCGTTATCGACTCATCGCCCAACTTTATCGATAAAAATTTTTCAGCTGGGCTACCCGGAAGTGGGCTATTCCGGCGCCAGATAGAGCTTATCAGCATCACCGTTAGTTGATAAGTCTTGATAACACGATAACGATAATGGGCTCATATTCCGTAAACTCTAGATCTATTACTCTATCATCAGCAGTCAGACTGCAATAAATAAATATATACACTTAAATAGACATCACACTCGTCACAGGCTGCTTACTCATCTGAACGAATAGCGGCGGTGCTTAGATGAGCTCAGAAACCCTCATCTTTTTCAGGCCCGGTTCGGGCTCTGGGCTGCTTCGTTTCATGCTGGCGAACGCCAGCTGTCTCTTGAGCTCCTCGTTCTCGGCGGAGAGTCGCTGCACCTGTTTCCTCAGGCTCAACTCGCTCTCTCTGATAGCTGCCTCGCTGGACTCCAGCTGAGCAATTCGCCGGTGCAGCTCAGTAGCACTGTTTGCTTGACCCATTGCTTGATTGGGTGGGCTGGCGCTTGGCGGACTAACACTTGGCGGGCTCAGAGTTCTCAAGGCGGGTACCTTCAGCACGCTGGCTGGGTGGGCGTGAGGGTGAGAAGCTGGGTGTGCCAAATGTACTGGGTGTCCTGGGTGTCCCTGGTGTCCCGGATGAGCTGGATGAGTAGCTGGATGACCATTCATGCCGTTATGCGATCCCAGACGAGGTCCCTGATGGATCGGATGGGGCTGGTGAACTGGACCATGGACAGGAACGGAGTGAACGTGGTTCAAGGCACTGCCAATGCTGACAGGCCGTGACGTGCCAATCAAGTGCGGTCGTCTCACTGGTGGTTGTTCGTGTCGCAGCGGCGGAATGTGTTCCAGGCTATCCGGAGATCTCGGTCGCAATTGCTCCGACATTGCCCCGCGCGGGGTATGGTTGATGGTAGGTCGCACGACCGGGCTCGAGGCGCCGAAATTGGGCGAGCTTGTGACGCTGCGAGTTCCTCCCAGAGAACGCAATGGGGGCAGCGCCTGTGCGGCGTATCCGAATCGCTGCGGACCCATGACTGGGCTGTTGAAGCGCGTCGCGGCCACTATTGGACTATTGGGGTATCGCGTAGCGCCCAAGACAGGGCTGTTTGGGTATGAAAATGTCTGTGGAAGGTGGTGAGGGTACGGTCCCGGGACGTGGATTGGACTGGCCGTGGGCGCTTTGGGGCGTCGGCCAGCCTGGGCGTTGCGTGACCGATTTCGGGACTTGATGACGTCTGTCTTGAGCGAGATCGGTCGTCGCCGGCCATGCAGCTTCAGAAATAAGCCACATGCATTGCACAGTACCTGGCCTGACTCATCGCGTCGCCATAGAGGGGTAGTCGACGTCTGGCAGTTTTGGCACACTGTCGCCGGGGCGTCGTCGGAGGGCGACTGCGAATGGGGCTGTTTGGGGTGCATGTCCAGCGTCATTGGTGGTGACTGGGGGGATGGTGATCGGTGGTTTTCTGGTCTGATCATCATTTTTGTTCACGAGCAAATTCTCAAACGAAGCGGGTAGCTATAGTTGTTGCGTAAAGTCCTATTAGTGAAAAGTTATTATCGTCGGAAAGGTCGGCTCCGTATCAGTATATCCAGCAATCGAACCAAAGCTGTTAGTCGTCTAGATTTGATTGTCAGTGGTTGTCCGCGGTGATGTCGTTATCGTCAGTGTTCGAATCGTCTATCGCTGTAGTCTATTGAGTCGTGTACCGAACAGCGTATCGAACCTCTGTAACGTCTTCAAAACAGGTATCAAAAGTTGTAAACAAAAAAATGTCCTCAATCCTTTCGTTTCGCTTATCGTCGGAATCACTGTCGGCGCTTAGATGTCCGCGGTAACGATAAGCTTCTCTGATTGTCCGCACGTTAGTGTTGTCACTATCACAACAAGTCGTACCAGTAGCAAACTTTCGTGGAGTAAAAGTGGTGTTGAGTGGAGTGGAAAAAAGATAAGCGGGAATTGGAAAATGAAAAATGATACGGAAAAACCAAGTCCGCGCGCGAGACGGTAATGAGACATTTTTTTTGTGCGGCGTCATTACGGTTGGGAGTACGGTTTACGGTTATACGGTTTGCGCGCAATACTACATGCTACACTGGATGAAGTACGTGTGCTGGATCACATTATACGCTGTCAAGCTTGTTGAATGGGATGATGTCAGGGGCTCCTAGTACGTGTTCGTTGCCGTGGTTACGTAAAGAGTTATTCCGAACCTAAATACCCTATAACACAAAACTACCTTATAGTCTACAAATGCTATACCATTCGAGGCCTATAGTGGACTGCACTTGGAAACCGTACAACCGTGCTGAAACCGTACCTAACCGTTTCCGTACGCATATTAGACGCACTACTACTTATCGCGTCGCCCTGCTTTCTACAATGTCCGATGAGCCAGACACGGCACGCGGCACGAGTGGTGGCGGCGGTGGTGGCGGTGCTCAACTAACAAGGTATATCTGATCAGACCGGGGTAGTAAGCAGCATTATTAACGCGTATCGACGAGCTTATTAAGTTCACAATAACGCTTCAATATTGTTGTAATCTCCAGAAAAGAGCTGTTCGGCTATTCTTGGCTCCCTCGGGCTCATCGGCTATCCCCGGCAACTCGCCGTTCATAGCCATACACTATCACCAACTAAAACAGCCAAGCGCACTGTGGAAAAGATAATGCCGGGCGCCTAAAATTTTCACGCCTAATGCGAATTGCTTTTGGCCCCGTCCCCTGTCGTCTCGGGCCGGGTCTCAGAAACCCGGGTTACGGCAAATCCCTGCGGCAAAAATTTATTGAGGGTTAGGGCGCAGCTGCTGTCGTGGAACTTGGCGAGCAGACAGTATCAGATTGCAGATCCTTCGGGATATTATTTGTGCGGGTCACGTGATGTGTTTTTTTCCGGAGATCATTTCAACAGTTGAGTATGAACATGAGTGTTGATAGCGGCTGAGGTAGATACGATTCATATTGCGTGAAGTAAGCTCTCCGGTGAATATGCGGTGTACATCCGTTATCTGTCATTTCAGTTGCTTTGAATCGATCGTACTAGCTGTCAATAGGAGGCGCTAATCTCAATTCAGTACGAACTAACCTGGTTATAGCCGTGCAATCCCGCGGCAATCCGGTTCCTGCGCGCGACGCTAGCCTGAGCTGTCCAGCCCTGTGGATTGGATGTAATGCGCGCCCGGAGCCGCATCGTGAGCGATATAGCTGGTGCCTAGGATCTTCATTCCGTTCGAGCACACTGCATAATCGGGAGCCCGTGTTTCGTCCATTTCGGAACGGCGCCAGGCCTGCCTGAAGATACCTGCCTGGCTGGGGGCACCTTGGTGGTCTAGAGCTGCGTCGCCGCCGTACGGCGAGTTCCTGCTCTTTACCGGGCGTGCATAATCAGATACTGATAGCCACAGACTCATCACGACCTATCAGTGCCGTGCGGGGCCATAGTGCGCGGGGCCATAGTGCGTAGTGGGGTTACCTTAGCACGAAGGCCTAAGCAGGCGGGGTCACCCAGGTGGGAGCCTGGTGAAGCTGAGAACACAAGCCTCTGGCAATAGTGTCTTCGAACCTGAGGGTCTGCATTTAACTGTTTTGATATTAATTGACACGTGACTCTGTGGAATGCACTTAATGAAAACTGGCCAGTGAAAATGGTTCCGTGGCTTAGCCGTGGTGTCTCGTGACGTGTCACGGCTATGACAGTTTATTGTATTGGTGACAAGTAGCGCGTTCCTCACGGAAACGCCAGCGCCCTGATAGTATTTGCTGAGGCTGGATGGTGGGGTGAGGGCACGATCAGCCTCGATCTCTCGATTGACTCGATTTTCAACTGTCCCTGGTAGAGATCTCACCCCTACCGGTAGCGTTCAGCTGTTGTCATGGCAATCTCGCGCGCACCCATCTCATCTTTATCGACCTCGCCAACTTCCTCGACATACACTCCGATGCCACGACACAATAACACCGCGATGTTATGGTGCCCCTATTTCCTCCGCCTGATTTCAACGTTGATCGCCACGATTTGGCCGAAAAGGGTTCCACGTTCCCAATACAGCCAAGAACATTCGATCTAGCTCCTCAAGAATTCACTCCGCCAAACTGTGTGGCTAGAACAAGACAGTATATAACCTCACCGTAGTGCTCGCGCTGCTCGGACTCACTCGTTCACCCTCATCACACTCGTTATGAAGTTCTTCGTCCTCGCCCTCCTCACCTCGGTTATTGCAGCCCCAGCGGATACTACCTCTGCCGCTGTCGGCAGCATCGTTTGTGACGGAACTTCGCGATCTTGCAACATCAACTGCCAGTCCACAGGTTTCCAGCCGGCCTGCGACGCCCTCTCTGCTGTCGAGTCTTCCATCTACGGTGCTGAGCGAATCCTGGGCTTCAACGTCGACTGTAACGGCGTCCAGTGCTCTTACGTCTGTCCATCAACCACTGCCAACACTGTTCTGTGTGGTGCCCAGGCCGCTGGCTCTACTGGTGACGATGTTTTGTTCGGCGTCAAGTCGGCTGTTCTTAGCGTTGCCGCTAAAGTTCTGGGACAGGCTGGCGTCTCCTCTGCGCTGACCAACGCTGAGGACAAAGTTTCTGGTACCGTTGCTGGAACTGGCCTCATCGCTGTCCTACTCGCTACTCTGGCCGAGGGTTCCCTCATCGGTACCACTCAGAACGTTGCCGACAATGGCCTCAGTGGCGTTCTCAGCAACCCCGCCGGTGTTCTTGGACTCAACTAACTTGTTTGAATATTTATAGACATGATGTTCAATGTATCAGATTAAAGTCCAGCCTCAGGCGCGCGTCAATTCTACCCAGCCTTTGTGTGACAACTGCCATGAGGTTGAAGCTTCACACGCGTCCGTAGTTTCTGGCGCGCGCAAGTCGCAGCGCACGTTACACCAGCTACTGACCGCCATGCACAGCGCACTCTCGTCTTTCTCGTGTCGAGCCCATTGCTGGTATTCTGGGCTGTTCCGTTGACGCCTGCGTTTTGCAGTGTTTCTCGTGTGATTCATTTTGGTGGCGCCCGAGTAGGTGCGACGCGCGTATGTTTCGGTCACTTATTCGACTTTTTCAATGCAATAAATTTATTTAGTACTTTCCATGCCTTCTTATGTACGTTTTCTTGCGATTCGTGTGTATTCTCTGGGTTTAGGGTATTTTGATATATTTTTCTAAGGCTTAACCTCGTGATTAGCGCGCGTTTTCGGCACAATATCGCTTTCACGCTCCGATTACGGCCCATATACATGTTTGTACGGTGTTTCAGGCTTCCTCGTGGTCATCTATTGTCCCTTGATGTGATTTTCTTTAGATTTGCCGGGTTTGGATGTTGACTGATGTTGAACCCCAGTCGGTGCTATTTCGAACGAAAAATAACACAAGTAAATATCAATACTACCAGAATACATAACACTACTCACCAATACACATAAAAATGCACGGAAAACAAGGAACCACGCAGATACACATAAACCAGCGCAGACTGGTTGAAATCGCGCCTAAATCGGCAGCGTAAGTGCCTGAAAATCATCAGAACTACACAAGAGATAGCCAAAAGCTGCCAAAAATCAAGGAAGAGTACGAAGTACCCGAACCACGAGGACCGTAAACCGCTACAGTGCATATAATTCCTAAGAGAAGGCGAAACACTTGAACTAACGCGTTTAACACGCGCTTTTTACGGGCTCCGACGCCAGAAACCAACGAGAAACAAGAGAACAGCAAGGCCACGTCATCCTTGCACTACGATGCAACACTAGAATCAAGAAATACGACTCAGATATAGCAACTATCGTTCGTGGAGAGAACTTTGATAACGCACAAAATCGCGCAATCGCTGACACATGCATGACTAATACAGGCACCACCAGGCGCGCCAGTGGCGACCTTATCGCGATAAGCTATAGGCGTCAATGTATGATTAGGAGTAGGTAATAGATCAGTAAGATCACTGCACAGCCCTCGGGAAAGAATTGATCACTGTTGAGAAGGGCAATTGTATTTGTGATAACTTGATTGAGCATTTACGCGACGCGTCTCGCTACGCGTCAAGGCTGATACGCGTCCCTGCTAACGGACAGAAATCAAGCCCGCATTGACCGAGGTGGTAAAGATGAATCAGTTGAGAAAATCTGCAGTAAACAGGGCATCATGATTACAAGGCAAAAACTACACTGACGATAGAAATCGTTCCCGGTGAACCCGTTACTATAAAATTAAATAACTTAAAACCCAAACATTAAAAACAGTCAGTATGTCACTTACAGCTCCTGCGAAGCGCCCTTAACCTTACCGGTCTTGGTCTTGTTTGGCAGCAGGTTCTGATGAATGTTAGGCAGGACACCACCCTGGGCGATGGTGACGTGTCCAAGGAGCTTGTTCAACTCCTCGTCGTTTCGGATGGCCAACTGAAGATGTCGTGGAATGATACGAGTCTTCTTGTTGTCTCGACAAGCGTTACCAGCCAACTCGAGAATTTCGGCGGCCAAGTATTCGAGGACGGCGGCGAGGTAAACTGGAGCACCAGCACCGACTCGCTGGGCGTAGTTACCCTTTCGCAGCAATCTGTGAACTCGACCGACTGGGAAGGTAAGACCAGCCTTAGAGGATCGGGTCTGCGAGGCCTTAGCAGAGGAAGCAGCTTTTCCACCAGACTTTCCACCGGACATTGTTGTGTAGTTGTATGTGTGTTGTGTTTAAGGTTGTTGTAGGTGAATCTTTTTATCGATTTTCTTCGACTTTGTAGTGTGTGGATGGAAAAGCTAGCAAGGACGGATACAAGCCCTTTTATAGTGTGGAGATTGGCTGCGCGCGTTGGGAGATGTGCGCGCTGATATCACAGAATCAGCCCTGATTTTTGATTTTGATTTCTCTGATTAGTGATTGATGTGTGATTGATTTCTGATTGATGGGACAATGCACCCTAACCCCGGCGCGCTCCCACGCTATAAAAGCTAACTGCTCCCGCCGACTTCGTTTTGCATTCATCACACTCAAATCTTCACAAAGTAAAAAAAATTATTCACAACATCCACAATCACAATGGCCCCAAAGACTGCTGAGAAGAAGCCATCCACCGCCTCCAAGGCCCCAGCCGGCAAGGCTCCAGCTGAGAAGAAGGAGGCTGGCAAGAAGACCGCCGCCGTCACTGGAGATAAGAAGAAGAAGACCAAGGGCCGAAAGGAGACCTACTCCTCTTACATCTACAAGGTCCTGAAGCAGACACACCCAGACACTGGTATCTCCACCCGAGCCATGTCCATCATGAACTCCTTCGTCAACGACATTTTCGAGCGAGTCGCCACCGAGGCCTCTAAGCTGGCCGCCTACAACAAGAAGTCTACCATCTCGTCGCGAGAGATCCAGACTGCTGTCCGACTCATCCTGCCTGGTGAGCTGGCCAAGCACGCTGTCTCTGAGGGTACTCGAGCTGTCACCAAGTACACTTCCTCTTAGGTTTTTTATTGTTTGTATGTTTATTTATACTAATGTAATGGATGGGTTATGCCTGGAGCTCCTATTCGGATTGTCGCGTACCTTGTCTATTCACTTTTTGATTTTGGTACGCGTCTGATCTCGCGTTTCGTACTGTACGCGTCGCGACGCGTTATCCTTTACGTCGCGTGCTCTTGTCAAGATTCGATACGTGCTCTTAGCCATAGCCTAGTGATTCGCGATGTGAAAGATTGTGATTGAAGAGATTACGTAATTAGATGAGATTAGCAACGTCATGCATTGAGGGCGGAGGGCGTTTCGTACGGCGATAACATGCTATGTCTGTAAAGCATATATGAGAGCAGCGATGGAGCTTTCCAGTGGTGTTTCTTCTGATGATGTGCTGTAGTGGATCGATCTATATGGTAGAATTATGTAGAGGGTCATGTTTCGTCGGGTTTGTGAGGCCATATATAGATAGAGTTTTGGGGGTTTATGATATCAGTACGTATCTAAGCTCGCGCACGTGGTGAGTATGAGCATGCCAGAATGAAGCCTCGATTTGTGTTCATCAGCAGGATGTTTTACGTACATGAATAGAATAGACAGTATATTTCACTTTACTTGTTGTCGTTGGCTGACAGGATTGCTGGGAGGCGTGTAGGGTGCTCTGGTGGATGACAGCTCTGTTGGCTCAAAATATTTATTTAATTAAACCCCCGCCTCCTAAATCCCCTCATCAGTTGGCTAGTGGTGAGCCAATCGTGTTTCCGTTCAGGTAAATATATATTTTTGACAGCTCTCCCTCATCAATCAATGCACGACACACAGGCATGTCTCCGACCACGATCAATGACCGAGACGCAAATGAAATACGACCTAGCTGAACCCGCGCGCTATACGAGAGGTGGAGATAATAACCCTGAATAAAACCTCGATGGTGCATGTGGGCTTGCGCCAGAATTAAAGTAAAAGTCCGGTGTCTGCGCGAACCCCGCACACATCCTAACACGCGGCATGTAACATTCAGTAACTCGGTGAAAGCGATATTGCTGAATTGAACGTATGACGAGGCAGCGAAGTGCACCAAGCCTGTTAGAGTCAAACAACAATCACCACTACGACACTCAAGTCCATGCATTATTTTGACTATACACGCAACATCCACAGGAAACTGTAAACCACGGCAGCGCTCGCTTAGCTGGTATTGGGATGACTTGCTCAATTCATCTGAAAGTACACTTAAGAATACTCGAAGTGTATTCTCTACTGCCTCTTCTTGAGCTTTTCCATGACACTGTCAATCTTGTCCTGTGGAGACTGCTTCTTGTCAGTTCTGGTTCCAACCCGGATATCACTTTGAATCCTCACGACACCCATCTGATGAACCCGCTCATGCGCCTCGCCGATAATGGCCATGACTTCATCCCAAGGTCCTTCTATAGTGGTTCCCGCAGAGTGCAAAACGTGATGAAGACCTGACTTTTGCACCATGTGAACAACCTCGGTTATGTACTCGGATACACTGGCATCAGCAGTTCCAATCTCGTTAGTCCACCCGAGTAATTGCACTTACAGGCACCAGGCACACGTCGGCAACGCACTTCAATTTAGTCATTGTTGATGTCCCAACAGGCTTGAAGAGTTTATATACGCTAACAAAGAGCAACAGTCGATGGCAGAGCAAGCAAGGTACTAGCAACGAGTGGATGTCCTCTGCCGTCGCTACACCAGATTCGCATCGCCACCGAGACACGCATGTGGCGCCCGACGCGTCAAGCCACCTACGCGACGCGAAACGCGAAAATGACGCGTCTCGGGTTCGCGTCTGCGCGCAATCAAATCACTCATCAGTTCTGATTTGATTAGATTTCTCTTGGTGGCTGGCTCCCAGCCACCGCGTTCGATCGCCACGGCAACCTAACACGCGTGGTGGGTATCTGTGTTTCAAGTTCAGCGCTGTCTGGAGACAAAGGCATTAAAGTATTGATCTGCGCAGGAGTACCAATATAATCATTTCGTACAATGCAACGCGTGTTGATTAGGCCGATTGCCGTATAACTCGATACCTGAACAAAGATACCACAACGCCAAAGATTCTGACGCACTTGTTCTGGTCACCTCTGAAAGGTGTGCTCTCGTTCAGTTCCAAACTTGCGAGCCCGATTTCGAGACAACGCCAGAATGACAAGATACTGACTATTACTGTCTGTTGATCGTGGTGAGATATGAAACGTATTCCAAACGATACCCGGTACAAGCTATGGACGGTCGCACAGCCCACGTTACGGTTTCTATCATGAAGCTTGCGTTACTCGATATCTCTACGCATCTCGTGATGCTTACTGCCGGAAGCATTGGTGAGAGTCATATGGCACCTTGACATTCTCCGAATTCGCGAGTTCTGCACAACAGCATCTACGAGATGCATTTCCGCGGCCATTCGCACTTTATGACCGGGCTTTCGACAAGGACTCCCGGAGCTTCTACATGATGGTACCGAAGCGGTAGAAGCCTGAGGAGTATTGTTTCGTCTCTCAACGCGTCAAGTCAGTGACAATTGACTTTTCAGAGTAGGACAGCCCGCTATGGAGCAGCATGATACACAATTACACGACTTGACACAGTCTGAGTGCAATTGATGTTGGCAGAGAGGTCGACACGCAACCGCTGGGCAAATTTTTCCCTCTTGCAGGCGTGAGAATAATGTCTTGTTCACCACGAAACTATTAGACAGCGAGGAATAGGACCCACGGCCAAATGGCTAGGCCTGTAATTCGAGAGAGCTGCGTGCTTTCTTTGGCCGTTTCGGAGTCTTCTCGTACCATCATTTCCCAGCTGCTCAGGGCCACTGATGAGCGAGTTCGACGTTTCTTTGAGCGAGGCTGATCTGCCACATACTGACTCAGAGAGGGGCTATTATATTCTGTTGCCAGACAACGAGACGTCCCAACAGATGGATTGCTGGTGGGCAATAGTTAATCCGGACGGTCGCATATGTCGCGGCTACTCAAGCCCCTATATTCACTGCATGGATATTAGACGCTGTTGCATAGTATCATTAAACTCTCAGAATTTGCCTCTTCGCAGATAAGAACCATCGTTCCGCTAACTGCCTAGAGTATTAGGAAAGGTACGTCAAGTGTGGTAAACATCAATTTGGACTAAACAGGGTAGTACTATGAGACTGAAGCAGTTCTATACACCAGCCCTGACTTCTTCACACTTTAAATCACTATCTAAACTTATATTACCCGAAACCTGACTCGATCATACTTAGAATGGTCACCCACCACGCATCAACTCCCAACTGAACCTTCGAAAAAACTCATCACCATATTTGTACATCGACGCGACAAATCATATCTAAATCTCGCGTATCAACATGGAGGAAGACGACCACGTGATGGAAGAGATCAACGACGCACAGGCGGACGACGCACTCGATGCCGAGGACATTGACGAGGAGATGGAAGACGCGGTCGACGAGGAAATGGAGAATTATGGCGAGACACCAAAACGGTCTCGTGGCCGGCCGCCAGGTTCCAAGAATAAGTCCACGTTGGCGCGTGAAGTTGAATATGACGACGATGAGGTAGACGCCAGCGGGACGCCAGTGGTCCGAAGTGGGCGTGGGCGTGGGCGTGGAGGCTGGCGAGGCGGAATGAGGGGCCGAAGTAAGATCTCCTCTACTTCACATTTGACATCTGGCCCTGTAGACGACGATGGAAACACTCTAGAAGTTGTTGAAGACGAGGCTGTTCTCCCAATGGACTTTGAAGGTGAAAAGAAGATCAATGAATACGGTGAACTGCTGGGCGGACGAGACTACCGAGTGCGAACATTCACTGTTCTAGGTAAAGGCAAGCGACTGTACATGCTGAGTACCGAGCCAGCACGATGTATGGGATTCCGGGACTCATATCTGCTGTTCCAGAAACACAGAAGATTGTACAAGGTGGTTATTGATGACGATGTGAAGTTTGATCTCATTGACCGTGATATCATCCCCCACTCATACAAGGGCCGAACCATCGGTCTGGTTACAGCAAAGAGTGTGTTTCGAGAGTTTGGCGCAAGAATGATTATCGGCGGCAAGCGAGTCACCGACGACTACTACGAGACAGAGGCTAGGAACGCGGGTTTCATTGCTGGCCAGCTGGCAGATCCAGACGACAGGTTACCCCCACCAGGCGAGCCGTACAACAAGAATCAGTATGTGGCCTGGCACGGTGCCTCGTCAGTCTACCACCAATACAATGTGCCGGTCAACCCGCGAGAAATATACAAGAACCCAATCGCCATTGTGCCACGAAAGAAGGTCACAGTGACCCACGAGAACTGGATGCTGGAACACGCGTCGTCAGCAAGCTCGTACAACGGACGGCTGATCGTTAAGCGACGGGCTACGTATAACCCCAGCGGAATCTATGAGCCCCACACAGGTGTTCAGTTTTACCCGGCAGCCACCCAGCCGGAGAGGGCCAAGATCGTGAAGCTGGACAAGGTTGATAACACGAGGAAAGTCACGGTGACGACAGTTTTGAACCTCCCCAATCCGTACACGCGGACGGGACTCAAAAACGTGCCACCAGAGATATTCGAGCACTGCTCTGAGGATATCAAGAAGGCAATTCTGGAACAGCAGGAGCGTGAGAGGCTATGGGACGTGAAGGTTTAGGCAATTCATGTCGAAGAACGCCGATGCCGGAAAAACTAACTATTTATGTATTAACGTGACGCGAGGGGCGATACTCTCGGTACATCCGTCGTGCCTACAGTGCTTGTTCTTGGTATTATCTTAAAAATGTCTATCGTAATCAGGCAACTTTAGGCCACCCGGGTAATATCAACTGTCGTCTCCCATCTGACTCTTTCTGCCTCCTCATAGTCTGTCATTTTGCTCTTGACAACTTGTGCCGCCCACTGGTGTAGGTCCATCTCGTCTTTCTCCGTGCCTGTCATGTTGACTTTCATGCTGGCGAGCCACAGCTCGTGGTGCACCTGCCAGAAACTTACGCTAGACACCTTTGTGACGAGCTTGTTTGACATGATTTCGCGCTCAATCTCCTGAATGTGGTCAGGGCCGGAATAACTCATCACAAGCATACCACCCAGACCTTTTGCGGCGGTCCATCCCACGTAGCACATGGAGCTGGCGATGAGCGGTGTCAGAACCATGTCTGCGTAGGCATAGCCCTGGTGTCCCAACAATGGCAGCAGCAGAATGGCCCCGCTAAAAGTCATCGTCATGAGATGTGATGGGTTTGAGATTATCGACAGCAAAGGTCCCTGTCGCATGGTCTTGCTGATTCGCGAGTGGTTTCCCAGTCCCACGGCCGACACAATCGTAGCGGCCAGACCCATCGTCACTCGGAACACCATGGAGGCCCATGCTAGAGGCTCATCGTGGTCAAAACTGTGCACTGACTTACCGTGGACATGGCCGTGGCCATGACCACCATATAGCGTCTGAGCCAGTTCTTGGACTGTGTGCGACATGATGTCTCCGCCCATGAAGATGAGAGCGACACTCAACGCGAAACCCGCCAGAACCTCTGTTCGCTCAAGGCCGAATGGGTGATGGATACTGCTCTGCTTCCAGGCATCAAAGTTGGCAATCACATCCACCAGAGCACACAGGGTGGCTCCCATTGCATCGTAAAATAGTAAGTGTGCCAGGGCTGATATCGCTGTGAACGGCACGTCTGTGTTGAACACCATCCATGCCACGGCAAAGTGACATAGACACCAACCTAGCCGGATCCTTTGATCCTTGGCCATGCTCTGGTAGCATTCCTGTAGATCTGGTATAGTTGTGGAGGTAGGAATCGCTAAAGGAGCACGCACAGGCGGCTCCTCAAACAGGTTTAACGACACGGACGAATGCTTGTATCTGTGTCCACGTCTTTGATTGGCTTTGGCTGAGGGTAATGGCGAGGGTAAACTGTATGTGCTTTGAAAGTTGAAAGGTGACTTCTCCGGTGAATTCGACCGGTTACTGCCGACAACTCGTATGGGCGAAGGAACTCGCTTTATTGATTGTGGGTTGACATACGGGGTTAGGCGTGAGGATCCAGTCGGCGTTGGTATATCCATCTTGGGCGGTGAACTGGCCTCCTCTTCCTCGAAACTCGATACCGACAGGCGAGGGATGTGCGTAGGCTCTGTCGGCGATTCCATTCTTGATGCAATGTTCGCTATCATGGAGATACATTAGGATACCAACATGACCGGTCACGTGATGGGGTTAGGGTTAGTTATGCTTAAGGGAAGCTGTACTCTGACCATGAATTAGGCGCCATTGAGCGCGCTCCAGGAGCTAATTGGAGCATACACAGGTTATAACCCTTAAGAACATTTGTCAAAGCGATAAAGTTGACGGTAGTGGCTTAACTCGTCACTTGATTCTTCCGATGTGAAACGAACCTCGAACATGCGCTATGCGAAGCTCCTGAGAAGCAAGGGATAAATTGACGTCCTTTGCCAAGATGACAGCCCTGTGAATTACCTTCTTGTCTTGCAGTATGCGACAACTTCAGCTGAGGTAAAGTGCGTGAATTACCCGAAAGGATGCCTGAAATAGTCAAAGTTGATTTGTCACACTCTGTGATTGACCGGTACTGAGAGAGCATATGAGGTCTCGAGATGGGGCGGACCAAAGGTCTAATCGAGGTATTCCTAATCTCAAGTAATGAATTCGCGTTCACGTGCACATTTCACATTTGCCATTTCCTCCAGAAAAATGGTTGTATAGAAGGCGTCACGCTCAGAAATGTTGATGTGCGCGCTAACACCTTGATGGTCATATCGGCGCGGAATCACGGAACGGCACCAATTACTTAGAGGTGTTGCGATCACGAATCATTCAGCAGAAATCGATGAGCTATAATGCGTAACGGAAGGTGTTCATGCTTCCCTGAGAATTGGCTTCGACAAACGGACGATAATTCACGTTACCATCGATTTGTCTGTGCCTTCAACGGACGGTTGTCCTACAGTGTGGCAAGACCGAAGAGATAGCAAGATGCTAGCGATTGGAGGCGGATGCAGTTGTTTAGAGCTATTTGACCTCTAATGGCCATGTGGGTATATCAGGTAGGTTGTTGCTGGGGCTATTATGGGCTAGATCTCGCGTGGGAATTTTCCTCAAGTTTGTCTCGATGACAATGTCAAAGTCGCTGGTCTGAGAATGTCATCTGTGCGGTGGTACAGGAGTTGATGCCAGCGTGTGGAGACCAGTGGATCAAGGGGGATACGGAGTTGAAAACTGAGATGTGACCGCGTGAAGAAAAAAGCAGGACCGTCAAGGAAATGGTGAAGCTACATTGGCTAGCAGGAGCCAGCCACTGTTGGGCAGTGGAGTCAGAGCCAACTGATGTCTGAGTATTCCTCCACCCACAGATGCTGCAATGGCGGAAGCCTTGGCTGTCCATTAGGCAAAACAGGGGGCACTCCATCAGCCATGGTGAGCAATCGCAAGTAAGAGACTCCGTTAACGTACACGCGAGGCGGCCCAAGGCCCTGGTTTGGCCGATTCTCAGAGCGGTAAGGTTCGTCTGGGTGAGTTAGCGCACGCTTCCGACTGAAAGCCTCCATTCGATGCAAGGCGAGTTTGATTTGATGTTGAACGTCTTTTGTGTGGAAATTGGCAGGAATAATCACATACAATCTAGCGGCTGCTTCCATTTCTTGCTGGACTAGTTCAATTTGATAGTCAACAATCAAGTTATGCTGATTGTACGCAGACTCCCTGCAGTTTTTAATGAGCATACCCACTCTCTGGTCGTCTTCCTCCACTCGGGTTGGTACACTGAGCTGTTCCAGTGGTCCCTCGGTTGCCAATTCCCATATTTTGCTGTGTGGATCATACAGTAGAAGGTTCCGCCAGCGGTTTTCTTCAGCCAGGCCTTGGAACACAAAGGCTGTGAGTGCGAGATCAATTTCGGCTAGCTGGGCAGTCATTACCCATGCCACCAGGACGATAAAAGACTGGTCACGTGTTAGCGCCATACGAATCTGGTGGACTGGCGCTAGAAGCAGGTCGTGTTGGACATCGCGGTCAGTGGTCAAGGTGAAAATGTCAGGTTCAGGAGAGATAAGCTTCAGAATTTTTTGAACTGGTTCGAAGTTCTCGTCGTCGTCTACCATTAAAGATGTGGGAGTCGCGATGAAGTCAAAACAAAATGCATACAGCTAAACCTTATTTCCTTGCCACGTCAAATTGCGATAGACTATAGGCCAAGCTGTCCGACTTTCGACAAATTTATGTCAATTGATGCATTACCGTCGCTCGTAGTATCTTTCCGGCGCCATGTCTATGGTGAGCCAATATTCCATCGCTAAAGGTTGCGGGAGAGTCGAATTTGTAATCGGCTTTTGCTATTCTCTTGAAAGTCAGTATAATAATAATAATAATAATAATAATATATCTATGTTTATAGTCTAGGCTATGTAAGTAAATACGGCGCAGAAGCTAGACTTGGAGTTCGTGTATTGGCCGCACTGCAGGCCCTGTCAGCTGTTATGTTGTCGATTGTTGTTGACGGTGCCGATTTCTCCTCTAGCATGGCCAGAGAGTAGGGGGAAAAAACCAGTCTGCGATGGTGAGGTTAATCATGGAGCAACATGGAAAACCCCTACTAGCTGCTCTTTCGGTTAGAGCTTACCGTCTTAAAGTTGGTGCGGT